>VUYV01000094.1:1937651-1979594 GCA_008711295.1 Anarhynchus alexandrinus | reverse complement strand
TTTTTTTTCTTTATTTGAAATTAGCAATAATCTTTGATCTTGTAATCAGCACTTAGTGAATGGGTGCGTGCTGTTCCACTGAAATCCCTTGTCTTTGCTCTTAAGCAATAAACACTAAGTTTAGCACTACTCCCTTACAGAATGTTTGGTAAATACATTACGACCCTATTAAAACTTGGGTCAAGGGAACAGCTCATGTGGAGCCCCACTGAAATCACTGGGACTTTGGGCAACGGATTGAGTTGCGTGTTGGATCAGGGATGTGTAGGAACCGCACAAAGTGAAGGCACTCTCACGAACAACAGAGAACTTAAAAAAAGCTCCAATTTTGGCTGATCATAACAAATATATCACAAACATGGCCCTCAAAATATTAGTAGTATTAGACAAGTGTATTTCTTTGACAATATTACATTTTTAACATTGCAGCTGATAGAGATTTTACTCAGCCCTTAAAAGGTTAAAATTGAGGTGGGGGAAAGAAGAAGAGAAAGGATAAAAAGCCCATCTGGTCTTTAAAAAAAAAAGTGTACCAATTTTTAACCCAGATTTGAAAACTGCCAAGTTATAATAAACACCTGAAAACCTGGGTTTATAATGGAAACTGCAAGTGACCCCTCCTTGCAATGGAGCCTGGACAATAACAATTTACAGAGCAGCTGAAAGTCATTCATAACCAACTGAATAAACTGACTCTAAAGAAGGAGAAGCAACAGCGTTGGTGAGGATGCGGTTCAAAGACTAACGCAGCAACCGGCGAGATTTTCAGAGGAAAAAAATTAAAGTGTTGCCAGTTTTCTAGATGGCTTTTTCAGGCTTATTGTGGTCTTCTGCCCCTTCCCTCCTTTTGCAGATCTCAAAATAGAGGCAGCTTGTTCTTTCTAAGGCGAAATTCCACAAAGTACAGTTTTGATCTCAACGAAGTAATCAGTGTCATGGTACGAGGACAACACCTACATGGCCTGGACAGTCTGGAGTCCGTCATTAAGTTTCTCTTACAATTTCTTATATCCTTTGTTGTGCTGTGCATTCTCTGCACATACTCTTTGAAACAAAACAAAACAAAACAAAACAAAAGGATATCCATAAATAAAAGGTGGATCACTTGTGTTCAAACCTTCTCTGTCAAGTCCTAAACAGGAGTCGCAGTGCGTAAGGAGAAAAAGGCATACAGCAGGAAACTTAAAATGCAATGTGGCTCATTGTCTCTACGGAAACAACTCAGGATAAAGTTTGCCAAAGTACTTCAGAGGTTTAGGAATTAATCCTATTTTCAAAGGTCAGTTAAGAAATTATGGGTCTGTCCATCCACTTTCAATGAAATTTAGGCTCTGGAGGTCAATGGGAATACACAGAGAATGTGGAGTTAAAAAGCTCCATAAGTCTCTTATGGGATCTGGGTTTAGTTTGTCCCTTATTTCCAAGGTTTCGCTTACTATTACAGAAGACCATTTCCAACCTGCATTTCTTTTTAATGCTGAAGTAATGGTTATATACCTTAAGTATCCGTTTTGTCTCTAACCACATCTCACCTTCAGCAACCTCCTTCCCAACACACATTACAAATTTCTGCCTTATTGTTGCTTCTCTCCGAGTCTTTCTGAACCCTACCAGCAAGTGGAGCCCTCAGCTCTGAATTAAGCAGGCAACAAGTCCACATCCTTCAGCAAACTCAGGCTATCTTCTGTGCAGGATGAAGACTGGTACCTGCAAGTTTCATGGGCTCCTTAGCTGAGAGAAGTCAGCTACTAGCACCCAGTCTCACAATTTTACTAGAGATTAAGGGGTGGCGCACACAAGCCTCCAGCTGGAACATAGGTACCGAAATGCAGGCCTCTGACGGACAGAAAGGGGTTTTGAGGAAGTCCTTGGTGCCTAAGGTGTTGCAGTTTGGGTGCCTACATCCCTTTGCGGGAGGCTGAACACAGAATCCCTCTAGGACTTGGTAGGAGCGCTGAAGCTCACACCTCCATTCGTGCCCTCTGCGGAAAGGAAATGGTGTGGGATGAGGCTTCAAAGTTGCTTTTATGAAATATCCCGTGAGGGGACTGTCTTGGCACCATCTTTAGGGATATAATGCCACCTACTGAATAGCCACTACTGCAGCCTGGAGCTCCCACGCTTTTCCCAGGGGATTCACAGGAACATAGTGATCCAAGCCTGACCGTGCCTAACATATGAGTTATGAGACGACCCGAGCCCTACAAAGTGGGATGGCTTTAGGCTATTTGCCAATAATTAGCTATATTTATTGATTCATTTCTGAGAATTACCATTTTTATGGGCACCTGGTACCCCTAGTAGAGAAATAGCTATGCCTAATTTTCATCTTATTGTAGGGGGGAGTCTATGACAACTGCTTTGAAAAGTATCCTATCCATCACCATGCATGATTCCTCCCGTGGTCTCAGATACTTTGTGAAGAGTCAACAAGATTCTCCGGTAAGAGAACGTGAAGAACAGTAGAGTGAAGAGGTCAGAATTAGAAAATGCCAAGGTAACAGTTAAGAACAAATGGGATTTATACAAGATTGATCTATACGCTTGTAGAAATGTGCTGTAGCATAGTCCTGAAGTAAGAACGTGCACCATTAGTACAACCATGGAACAAGGTCTCGTTCAGTTATTAAACATCCCGTTTCTTCAGCTTTAGGCCCTGTATAAGACAGCACCTTCAAACCCTACAATTAGTACAAAGCCATGTTTTGTTTTCCCCCCTCCCTGTGGTGTGCTTACCTAAGTATGCAAGTAATTCACAAAGAAAGATTAATTCAGCAGTTCAAAATCCTTGTGAGAAAGAAGGATTCCTCCCATCTCAGAAAGAGAAAGCTAAAACACTGGCACTGCAACTTTCAACAGGGCCTATGCACTTTGGGTATCTAACATTTCACAATTCCTTTTCAAACATTTGGTATCTCGTGGTTCTTTATATGCTGAAAGCACAGTTCCCATTCATTTCAGGTAGGAGTATTTGGTACCTTTGCCAACCTGACCCCAGGTGCCTTGCATTAGGAATTCACAAACAAAGAGCACACAGTTAGTAACTGTAAAAAGGGATAAAAGAGACAGAATCCTATTTATTTTTCAACTACAAAAATTGAATACTTTGACCAGAAGACTATCCTTGTTTTCTTGCTGTGATACCTTGTGTTAATCGCTTTACATCTCTTGTAAAGGATGAGGTAGGGATCCTGTAGATGCTAACCTTTTCCGCCATATAGTTCAAATTTTTTCCCAAGGTAGGTTTCCCTCATGCAGTGAACGAGGCAGGTGACTGTGTTATTAAAAGCAGTATCATGATTTGTATTCATAAGGGAAGTGAATTGAAGTTGTATGTAAATGCAATAATACTGGTATTTCCTGTATGGAATAGCAGTATGCTTGGCTTTTCATCACAAATATTTTTAATGTAGCTCCTCAATTGGAAAAAAAAAAAAAAAAGGAAGGATAAAATAAAAAAAGTCTAACATAGAGAATCACACGGACTTTAAGATTGTTTAAAGCAACCTTGAGTCTCTGGACCGTAGAGTAGGACACACGGACTTTAAGATTGTTTAAAGCAACCTTGAGTCTCTGGACCGTAGAGTAGGACAGTGTTAGCGCCTCTGGCAGTGACACAGCCAGCAACGTCATGCCCACTTTCCACTTGTTGAAAACAATGTGGGACGCCTAACTTTTGTTTGTACCATTATCTTCCTTACATTTTCTCTTCCGTAGTCCTTTTCTGCTCCTCTTTGAGTACTGTCTTCCGCCTTAGCTCACCTGGCTGTCTCGTGGTGCTGATTTGCTATTTCACTTTCATGTCCCGCAGCTCTTCTCTCCCTTTGGCTTTATTTTCTCCCCCTGAAATGCTGAGCTAAGTAAGGGGCACAGCAGAGCTTTGAAGCCCCTCTTCTAAGAGCTTCCGGGGTGCCTAGGTGGGGAGAGGTGAGAAACGCCAAGAGTTTGCTTTCGGGCCATGGGCATGGCCAGAGGGCAGCCCGGGCAGACAGGAGGAGGAAGAACAGGGAAAGGATTAGAGCGTTTAAGTGGCAGCTGAATCTTGGGAAAATATGAAAGTTAAGCTCTGAAGTCTCTACTGATGCATATGAACCAGAATCCCTGCGAGGCTCTTAACTTTGCCAAATTTGGGCAGCTTTTCACAGGGATATAAGAATTCATATCCCTAGCATGAGGGTGATTTTTTTACGTGACCTTTTACATCCCACTCTAAAGAAAGGAAACAGTAGAGATTCACAGGCAGGATTTCTTTTTTTTTTTTTTTTTTTTAACAATGGACAAAACAACATGTTTTTCTCCTAGTTCTTTGTTCTCAGAAATAGCTGAGCAGTTTTAACTGAAACTCAGAAAACAAAAGGGGAGGAAGGGAAGCCTGAGGCAGACTTCTGCTGCAGAAAATTTCAGTGCAGATTCTGAGAGTCTGGCAAAACTAGAAACAACTGAAAACAGGACTTTATAATGGAGTGCATTAGGTACCTTTAAATTATAGACACCCAGAAACTGGTGTGTAGAGCTGCGGCTGTTTCATTGTTTCCAGCCCTGAATTGGTGATCCCGAATAAGTGTCTCGACTTCTTAGGAGATCTGCTGGGTTCATAGCATTTTTTTTGGAAGTGAGGCTGCTGATTTAGGCGCTTAGATATGAACTGATGTGTCAATTTTAGGCACACATTAAAAAAAAATTATTGGGGCTGTGCACACTTAGACAAGGACCCAAGCTGGGGGAGCCGTCTTTCTGCTGAACCACCACCACTACTGCCTTTAGCAACCACGTATATGCCTGCAAGATTTCCCGTCCACTGGTGTCCGCACCTTTGAGCGACATGCGAGGGTTTCGTGTTTTGTGCTCACCACCGCTGTCGATTTTTCTAGGCGCGGATCATGGAGCGTGCCCCTGCCACCGAATCTCAGGAGGTTTGTCTCCACTCAAACTTCTGAGAGGTGTACGTCTCTGGGCCCCGTGGCACGATATATCAGAAAAACCTTCAGAAACCTGGGAGTTCGCTGTCAGTCGCATGTGAAGTTTGCGAAGCTACTCTGGAATTTTAAATGCCTTTTGCCGGGGAACAAATGGGACGGGAAAAAACCGCGGAGTGATAATCAGTATAAGGTCACCGTATAAAGATCTGCTTGAAACATGAAATTTTAAGGAGAGCCTGTACGTGTTTATTTGAAAAAGGGCTTCCGAGTAAGAGGTGGACAAAGTGTGGATTAAGGCCCACGTAAGGAAAAGGCTGTAATTCTAATATTAATTAGTTTCTGCATAATTAAATATTTCTCATTTTGAACAGTGGCTGTGAGCTCCCTCTGTCCTTGGCAAAGTTTGAAATGTAATTTTATGGCTTTGACTCTTCTCTGGTGCACTGCAAGTATATATCAAGCAGTTTTCTTTTTTCTTTTTTTTTTCTTTCACTTTCCTCAATGCGAATGGTGCTCTGAAAGTGAGGCTAGCTATTTTGTTTATTGCAGGAGGTTGGATGATGATTAGAGAAACAATTAATGCCTTTCATCACTAAAATACATGAGAGCAAAGAGTTGAAAACACTAGGAAGCGTCCACCTTTCTTAGACTTTGATGTTTGGCATCTTGGCAGTCTGATACCAGTTTTGTGACTGTAGGTTATTAAAAAGATTGGATTCTTTCCAGAAGTTTATGAAAGCTGATACATTTTCAATTGTCTAGACTTTGCTAGGCAACCTTATATTATGTTCCGACTGTGAAACGTGGATTTTGTATCAGTCAACTATGCCACACCTAGATATGAAATATGTGTAGCCATGTTAATTTGTTGAACCTGATGTAGATTGACCTGTGAGATAGTAATCTGGGCTTTGCACCCACTTTTATTCAGTGTCATACACAAACCAGTTAGTTCGAGCAGCACAAACTCCCCTGACACCCAGCTCTGCCTCCCTATTTCATGGGATCTTAGTGTTGGAGACAAAGTGTGTGGGCGGTAGCAAAACAGTGAAAATTCAGCCCAGACAAGAGTGACAGTGGTGAGAGTAAGGCTGGGAGAAAGAAACAGCAGGTGTGTTGAGAAACCACTCAGAATTAGGGAGTCCAAGTGGTGGTCCTTTCAGTCTGGACCTCACAAAATACCTTCAGGAGTTCCTTGAAATATGGTTCTCACAGGACGTGGGTATGAACATTGTACATATATTCTTGGGTCCTGGGGACACTGAAAAAATCTGACCCGGTGCCCATCTCTATTCAAAAGGTTTTCTTCAGTCTTCCATAGCTAAAAGGTGGCAGTTGTCTAAAACCTACCGTCGGCATCTGCACCCTTTCCACTTTGAGATGTAGATGTATGCCAAATGTGTATGGCACACACCTTAAAATGATTCGAACACTGATTCTAGTGCAGACTGTGACTGTCTGTCCAGAGTATGTTATAACGTACCTCTGCTCTTTGCAAGATGCTTGCTAGCCAAAACTGAGTGAAAGTTATTGAAAATTATTTTAGCTGATCCTTTTAACAGGCTATTTTTTTAGGTATCTGTGTATTACCATAGATATCATCTGCAGAGATGCATAAATGATCGAGCTTTTCTCTTAACAGAAAGGAAATGGTGATAGGGGGTTTCCATGAAGATTCTTTGATTTCAGAATTTATTCTCCCTGAGGTCCAAAATAGCCCAAATTTAACTTTCAGAACATGCTGCAGAGCTATTTTTTGCTGAGCTTTTGCTGAGGGTTGAAGAGCATAAAGCAAGCTGGGAATTTTTTTTGTGATTCTGGGTTGATTTGATTTATGTGGGCAGGGAGTTATTTGGACTGAGCAAGTAATTTTGTTTGTTATGAATATTTTTAATTAGTTATAAGCCCTCAAAACTTTGGGATAAAGACTTTTTGTTTATACTTGGGAAAAAAATGAATGAAATAGATTATATATTTAAGCCTTTTTTGTAATGATTTACTCTTCCTTGTAATTGTGTGTAGTGAACAGATTATCTTTTATTTTATGATTCAGTTTTCCTTTAAGTGCTTCTTCCCCTTTGCTGGCACATCAGAGAGAATCTGTTGAATTTAATTGGGCTCTCCTTAGGCTCATGATCTCGCTTGCCAGGTCAGTTTTATAGAATTCTCTTACCTTTTTGGAAAAATGATGTGATTTGTGGCTTTGGCTAAAACAGTTCTGATCAGCCCTTCCAAATTCTGAGGGCTACTCCTTGGCACAGCAGCCTCGTAGCTCCAAGAGGCCCGGCCCTTGGCAGAGAAGCCGGAAAGATGGATGCTCATATCCTGAGCGACAGATTTGGCAAGTCCCGTGGAATGCCACATTCCCCAGAAATTTCAGATTTGCGAAATACTGAATCAGTGGCTGCTTAGTGGAAAACGATCACGAAGTGATCACTGTGAATTCTGACACTTTTTTTGAAAAGAGGAAAATGCCCAAATTAATAGAATATATGAAGACTATGATGCTGTCCACCCGCCTCTTTTTGCCAATGGGAGACTGTTCCCTACCAAGCATAACTCAGCGCTCTGTTTGGTTTAATGAATCAATGACAAATCTATCATGAATAAGTCTTATTGTCTCTTCCCCTTCCTCCGTACAGTCAGCTTCTTCGCTTCTGCTCATCCCACTTAAATCATTTAAATCAAAACAAATATGAAAATATTTCCCTTTAATTAGTATTTGTATTTAGCTTGCACTTCTTTCACCTTTCAGTTTTCATTAACGTGTATAAAGATAAAAACAGAATAAAAGTTAATATTTGGGCTCCTATGCTGACTTGTGCAATAGAGAGATTGCTGGAAATGACTAACAGCAGTCTGGTGAAGTGGGTGTACGTACCATTCAGACTATAGGTGCTCATTTTTGTGTTTGTGTATGTGGGTGGGCTTTCTGGAAGCAACTAAATGACTTAGGAACTAGAACTCCTAAAATGGGCTTTTTGCTTTTGCAATTTTCTCACCTTGCCTCTAAGGTAGGCTGAACCCAAAGCTCAAGTATCAGTATCCTTAAGCACTGGTAGCAGGGTGAGAAATTCAGATTGGTGCTTTGTCAGTTCAACCATTAGAGAAATTTAATGTAATTTTAAATTACATCTATATTTGATATGTAACCACAAAAATTTGGGGCTTCTTTTTTGATTCTACTTTTTCTGTTCCTGGGTTAGGTTTATTTCACCTTTGCAGGCATCTGAGACTCAAATGTAAGGAGTCCCACAAATTATCTGTGTGCAAAAAAATAGACACAGGGCAGTTAAATCAAAGAGAACTAATTTTCAGAGAATCATACAAGGAAATTTATTCAACTAAGCTGGCAAGATTTTGCAAGTAAACTTCCCAAGAATGGTTCTCTTAGGCTCCGTCCTTCAGGGTGAAAAACTTGAGTTTTAGGAAGCAGTTTAAAGAGATATTGCTTTTTTTGGGTGTCAGTAGAGGAAGAGAATATGACAGTCCAAAAATAATGAATTTACAGTGTAAGCTTAGTCAGAAAAGAGTCATCTTCGGTTCCGTCACACTAAATTATATTATTGACGGTGGGGAGCGGCTTGTATTCTTTGTCAGTTGCTGTAGATGTTTTGGGCATAAAGTTCAGGAAAGGCTTCAGTGTCTGAAATGTTGCCTCTTCCTTCTCAGCTCACTCAGATCAAAACTTGCTGTTGGGAATGTGGTCAAGTCTTTCTCCCTGTGATTCCTTGAGAATTTCAGCTTTTGCTGTGCCCTCACAAGCTGACTGGGCCAGAGCTGAAACAAGCCATATTGGGCAGACATCAAATGTTTGCATTTCAGCAAGAAGAGGTTTATTTATGTTTGTGGGGTTTTTTTGTGTTTGTTTTTCATTTATTTTAGTTTTGTTTGGTTTTTTTTTTTTTTTCCCATGGCCATTTCCTAAATGCCTCAGATATTATAGAACCTAGATATAATCCTGAGGAGATCCTATTTTGGATTATTTAATTCTCATAAAACCCCACAAAAATATTAATGTGTGGACAAATATGCCATAACATTAAGTACACACCTGTAGAAAGAATGTAAATATATGAATTCATGCATATCATGTAAAACTTAATCTGAAATTAGGGCAGATCCTGCTAATGAGAGAAATGTCTTTCCCCTTCCATTGAGAATAGGAACCTGATCTGACACATTTTCTTTTTTTTAAAAACACCAGTTCCAATTTATTTCCTGTGACAGAAGACAAAGGGACTCCATCAAATCTATCAGAATGAGCCATTTTTAAGAGCACATTTAAGTAAATGGACTTCTGGATATTCTCTGAAAGGGAAATAACAAGGGTGGAGAGAAAAAAAGGGGGGGGGGTGATGATTCTAAAAGCATCTTATTATAGTTTTAATTTAGATGGGCTTTGGTGCTAATGATTCATTAGGTTATGCCCTTTAAATGGTCTTGTCTTGAAAATGCCAACATTTTGAAGCAGACTTGAAGATATTTCTCAGACATCAGATCTTGCACTTGTTATTAAGATGAGCTTTTTATTTTTTTTTAATTTAGGAACATCTTGTAAATTATATACGCTGCAGAACTTTTGCAGTTTTGCTTTCTGCCTCTGGACTGACTGGGGGAGGTAGTAACACACTGAATTAATGGCTGTGTTTCATTACTTGGAGTAACGCTGTGGCGATGAGATATCTGCAAGGCTTGAAAAGATGAACGTGAATTATCATTTCAAGTCCCAGCTACTCACAGAACACAGAGGAAAGCAGGAAAAGACTGGTATGTGCAGCACTTTGAGGGATGCAGGGCAGAGGCTGACTGGTTACTACTATTTCTTGAATTTCTGGTGGTTGCGTGAAAGCACGAGTTCGCAATTTTCCTTGTTGCCTTAATGTCAAATCTTGTAGCGGTGTGAGGAAGACAGCTTAATGTGGCCTGCTCCCTTGCCTTATCTTTCATGGCGATTTTATGTTTGTTGATAATTCTTTCCAGTACCCCTACAGCTCGTGGGAGCTTTGGTCACAGGACAGAACTGCCCTGTGCTGGGTGCAGTGGAGGCAGAGGGGAAACAAAGGGAAATCTGAAGGGGAAAAGGTAACGTCTCTGCATGTGGTAGTTTGACGATGAGGCATTTGATTTTTGGGGAACCTTGGGAAGAGTTTAAAAGAAGGAAGGTAATTGGCATGGCTTTGTGGCTGTCTGCAGAGAACTCTTTCAAAACCTGTGATGTGCTGGGAGAGAAAACATACACTGGCAGCCTGGAAATGTGACAAGTGCCTTGTGAAGAATGACATCGTGACCTGATGGTGAAAGAGAAATCATAGGGTAGGGGAAAACAAATATCTCGTGTCTGATGCGGTAGAAAGGAGGAACCAGAGGGCACAGTGAGAGAAATTACATGGGCCCATCCTAAAGCAGTGGACTTCAGATAATGGACTTCACTGCAGTGTTTTGCATGAATATAAGGGGAATAAGGTTGCATAAGGTCAAGGCCAGAGGAAAGGCAATTGCCGTAACTGTGGAGTAATTGGCATGAATGTATAAAAAAGTGAATGTCAGGACTTGGAAGGAGTTTACGTGTGAAGGTCTAGAGCTCTAAGTCGAAGCTGACAACCAAGTTATTGACCAGACTGACAGGACCATGGTCATGTTTGCAGTGATTGATTGCAAAGGGACGTGTTGAGTCAGCGTCGGGGGTGAGACACCTACGAGAAGGAAACTGGCTCAGATCCTAACTCAGACAGGAGAGGAGGAGCCTGGAAAACAGAACTGGTGGATTTGTGAACTGCTTGGGTGGCTACGTTCGTTTAGAGAGGAGAACACTCAGAGGGAGAGCTTGCTTTCACTGGAATAAAACCAAAAAGATCTAGGGTGAAAGGCCATCTGTATTGGATATTGAGTGAAAAAAACCTGACGCTGAAAAGTCAGAACTTTATCAAAAATTTCAGTGAAGGTTTGGATCTGGAAAAACAGCATAACAGGCTTAGACTGCTTGCTGAAAACACTTGCTGTCATGATGGCCAGTCCTCTAAACTCTTTAACAATGATTGTAATTTAGGTTGCAATCTCTAAAGCTGTTCTTCAGGAGTTTGGCTTCCCAGACCACTTGTAAAACTGAAAGTTTAAATGGTATTGATAAAAAATGAGATGGAGTAGAAAGTACAAAAATCACTTCCCCTCTTCCCCTGGCTCCCCCTTTTTTTTTGGGGGGGGGGGCGGAATGGAAAAATGAAACACCTTAATAAAGAGGAGGGATTAAAGAGAAAAGGATGTATTTATTTCAGGTGACAAATACAAAAATGCAATTAAACTGTGATATTAAACATTAAGAGACTAGCTGAAATAAGTAAAAACTAAATCAAACTATACATGCAAGATGAAATTAAAACTCATCATCACAGAACTTCATCCCAAAGTCTTTTCCAGAAGGATATTATTGAGAGTTAGGGCTGATTTTGCCGCAGTGAAGAAATTATTTAAATTTAACCTTTTCTTCTGATTATTATTTGTACATACTCCAAATGTATTCATAGCTTCATATAGCTTTAATACATCTCTGTTTCAGCATATGGATAACCTGTGAAGTGATGACTGTGAGTTTGGTTTCAAGTTATTTCTATTTGGTTATGGCATAGGAGCAAATTTTTGTTAGACAGATGATTGCAAGATTTAGAATTAAATTTTCAGTCAAAATTCTCATGATTAAAAATTCTGATTTTTCTCTGTGCTAATATTTTGTGAGCATTTACCCGTAAAATGTCTTGTTAAAGTCCTTGTAGAAAGAGTTTATAAGGACTGGCTTTGCTGTCAAAGACATGCTAAGGAAGTTCAAACAAAAGTTTCCAAATAGATTTATCCTTTACTTGTTCATTTTCTGCCCTTATCATGACACTTACAAATCAGAAAGTACACATGAGTTAATGTCTTTTAGTTCTCTCTTTGGTAAAATATAATATTAGGGTTGAATGCTAGCAACTGCTGGCTTTTCCTTTTAATCTCTTAATGAATATCATACAATCCCTTCACTTTTCCTTCTCCTTTTTCTCTACTTCTTTCCTTCCTTTGTATCCCCAAATCTTTTCTTCCCCTTATTCAGTCCTGTCCTTATTTTCAGTGTTATATTAGCACCAAATAAGAAAAGGTGCAATAATGCTGGTGAGGAGTAGGCTTTTTGGCTTGCTTCTGCAAATAATTATTCTCCACGTAATTCCATTTAAAGAGTAAATTTTGAAACTCCTGCAGTGCTTAGACTTTGGGAAACATACCTTGAGAGGGTATTTAGGAGACTCAGTAGAGGCTGGCCTTTTCAAAAGGTGGAGCAAAACTGGATATAGCTAAAGATCAAACACTATTCTGCTGATTCAAAAATACAGTAACCTTTAAAAAAAACCAACCCACATTAAAAACATCATCCGTAGGTTCACACTGTGTTATGAGCAGTCTAGTTTCATTAAAGCAACAAGGTTGTTTCATTGACAATAAGCTCTCTCTTATGACATTAGTAGACCTCTTGCATGGTCGCTTGTTTTATTGGAGCTCTTGCTGTGAAATACAGGTATCTAATGTAAAACAATGAAGATGCTTCAAGGTGTTCCTGTGGGAGTGGTAATTGACTACCAGGATGCTACAGATACTTGGGCCTTTACTATATTAAAGAGCTACAGTTATTTTACAGACCTCAGAAAATGAGTAACATGGCCTTTGCATTTATTTTGCACTCCCGGGAGCTGCATATTTAGGACTTTAGAGATAATCATTGTATATGCTGTAATAATGTTTGAACAATACAGAATTGTGAAGTAGCCAAACATGAGGAGCAAAGGAGCCTATTAACATGCCCCTCCAGATAAATTGATAGATTTCAGAAACCCTTAATAACAGAAATTTATTAGGGCCTTGGCCAGCACTTATTTAAAGACTGGACCCCCATAAAAGTGCGAGAGTACCAGTGTTATCGTCGAGTTAGGTATGCAGGTTGTATGAAGGATCAGAGGGGCACTTCTCATTAGAAAGCTAATCCTTTGTCATCATCAAAGTGTGATTTTTCGAAAGCGTGCTGTTGACTTATTGTCACTGATTTCCGTGGGAAAGGAGTTAGACTGCTTTTGAAAATGGAATCCATATTTTTAAATGTATTGAATGGTCCAGAGTGGGTGCTATTTCGGTAGCAGTGAACACTTGGCTTTTACATTTCCATAATGCTCCTGTCAACTACAGCATGCAATCGGGCCGTTGCTAAACAGTGGTTCTTAACATATGGCCAGTCTCGGGAGGTAACTCCAACATTAGCAATTAGCATGTTTTGTCACAATGTTGTTTTCAGAGTGTACAGTTTAATTAAAATAGGTAGCAGTGAAACAGTCAGCTGTTTAAACATCAGAAAGATACCTCAGGATTTAAACTGGCTGAAGTTTATAATGGCATGCATTGTGACAAGCTTAGCTAGGAAATGTTTCGGAAATGGTTACGTTACTTCGAAATGTAAGTCCCTATGACTTTGAATTAATGAACCGGAGGGATTTTAAAAAGTTGCCCGGCTATCTGAAGTGTTACTGCATAACCCAATAGTTGGGTATGCCACTGTAATCGATCATGAGTATTTAACCTATAGCAAAATGAATTTGTTATCATGTAATATTGCTAGTTTGTTGCTAGTTTATCTATTGCTAGTTATAAACTTTATCANATGAGTATTTAACCTATAGCAAAATGAATTCATTATCATGTGATATTGCTAGGAGTTTATATTGCTTTCTTGATCATTGAAAATTAGTTGGTTCTGTGACTCAGCTACCTGGTCTGGGAAACAGAGGCTGAGTATGAGAAGTAGGGAACCTAAATCCTTGGTTAGATAGCCAAATAAGCGGTCTGAGATTTTGCTTTTGGTACCAAAAGGAACTGGACTTGGATAAACATGAATGTCTCAATAGTGTAAGGTTTATGTCTGCACATAAAGTTCCACTTCATACATGATGTGTAGCCATAGCATATGCCATATGCATTCACCTGTACATCTACATATATGTGGGCATTTACGAATACAACTAATGAAACTTCATACATAGAAAAAAAGCATAGGAATTTTAAGTTTATAATGTTTTAGGGTTTTTTTTGGGGAGGGAACGTTGGGGAGAGTATTCTCAGTGGACTAGGATTTCCAATATGAAATTTACCAGCAGTGTAAATAACTATTCCCAGCACAACATTAGACCTAGAATTTAATGTCATAACACAAGCGCTTCTCCCTTTTTTTTTGTGGACATTTTATTTTCCCATATCATGAACTTCTAAGGCTTGATTTTTCAGAAAAGAAGAATATCCACGGCTCCAGAAGAAATCAGTGGGAGTATGGGGGCTTAGTGTTTCTGAAAATTGGGCTCATTTCTGTTCACAAAGTATTGGTTTTGAATAAATTTCTATACAGATATTTTTTAATAATTGGGGCAGATTAAATTAAGGTTTTTCAGAATGTCTCTGTTAGGCAGTTGTGAGCATTTTAACAGAGGGAACAGAATCTGCTTGATATCTTCCCCATTTGAATCGTCACTTTCTTCCTCCTTATGCCTGATTATACAGACATAAATTGAGTAAAAATTCCCATTTACCTAATTGGGTTATTGAGTGTCAAGCCTGTTTGCTAAAGATTGTAAAAGATGAGGGTAACAGTTGCATTAAAAAATCCTCTCTTGCCTTTCCTTGGCTTTTCCCTTCTGCATTTGACCAGCTTCATGAAACAGGGGAGAAGGTATTAGCATCCTTCCCATTTTTTTGACAAACAGTCAGAGGTTGGCTGCATTTCCAAGAATAAATTTTGCAAGGCTGGCCAGCGTCACATTGCAACAGCATTGGTGGAATGAGAGCATGGGTGAGGTTCAGGAGAGCCTGGGGTTGCTTGTCACAGGATGGGGAACTGCTGCTGCCTGCTTTTCTCTGTCTGGGCATCCCATTAAGGACAAAGGATGGATCAGCTTTCCCTAATAAGCTGTGCTCGGTTATTTGCACTTCTTAAGCTGTACCAGCACAGCATCAGGAAGAGTGGTTACCAAAATTAATAAAGGTGTGTGTCCTGAACGTCACCTTACACACACATCCTTAGCTTTCACCTCTTCCTTACAACTAACAGGACCAATATTCTCAAACGCAGCTCAGCTGTATCCCTGCAGTAAGGTCGGAGCAAGCCTGTATCACAGGAAACATGAATCTGCACACGTGTTTTGTTTTAATAGATGTACTTTTTAACCTGGAGATTTTATAGAACTGCATATCTGTATTTTTATAGCATCCACATGACCTTTGAGATAAAAAGAGGTCTTTTCTTTTAACTCCCAAGTTCACAACTGCTCTGATAGCTCCTCAGATAAAACAGTGATGACCATGGTGTAAATGCTGAGATAGTTGCTATAGGTAGATAGATAGACTGAACTTTAAAAATTAATCTCCTATCTGTCATGATACCCTACACTGGTAAGAGAATGCAATATTTAATATCATACTGTACTTCTTTTTAAAATTCCTCAACTCAACCTTTTTTGCTATTATATTGTAATTTTTAAATTTGTCGAGTATAAGTGCCTCAATTTACATGTATCTCAGGAGACCCTCATTCGTCCCTGAAAGATGGAGATAGATGCTGCCACTGAAAGCTGCACTACAGGGTGACTCCTGCCCTTTGCTCCTCCTCAGCATCCTGGGTGAAGGGGAGAAGATGCCAGGCGAGGGTCATCCATGCTGTCGGGCACTGCACCCGTGTCACTGAACCATGAGGAGGAGTGGTGGGAGTGCGGTGTGAGGTGGGAATGTCGTGCCAGGGACCTACTGGCACACTTGTGTACGGCAAATGTGTGCATGTGTGGGGGCAGTGCTGATAATCGTCTTTAAACTGGGAGAGTAAACATTAAGAAGAGTTGCAACCCCACTGGGCATCAACCTGAAGAACTCTCAGCTGTGGTGGAGCTTCCAGACCAGCAGAGCAGAAGTCCTTCTGCAATGAGACACCGGGCAGTACCGGTGGGCATGTGTGTTGGGAGCAGGGGCGCTCTGCGCCTACCTTTAGCAAAATAATTTGAACTGGGTTTTCTGTTCTTCCCTTTATTTTGTCTCTTACTGTGACTAAGAGTGATTCTCTGTCTTTGTGTTTAAAAGTAATGTGATGGGAACACAAAAAGCAAGATGGAAGACCAGAGCAGACTTGGAGAATGAGATGCAAGCCATGTAATACAGTCATTCAGTTAAAACATACAATAAAGGACAAGAAAACAAAACATTTCTGCAAACAAGAGGAGTTACAGATGCTGTAACTGGAACTAAAATGTTCGCTTACAGGTCTTTGACATGTACATGTTGTGACACGTACAATGTCTTGTGTTTTGGCCTCTGGTGATGACTGTGTCATCCAGCAGCTGACTGCATCCACCATTTTTGTGCGTGCATGTAGGGGATGCGGAAATTTCACTGTGCTTTTAACCGACGTCCTTCCCTTCTCTTCCATTTACATGTCCCATCCAGCACAGTCAACTTGTGCTGCTTCTCATCTCAAATCCACTAGCTCAATATTTGGTTGCTTCCTAGAGAACTTGGCTTGCTCTTGGCCCTCTCCAAGGGCATTTTAGGGTAACTACATTCATACAGTGTTTCAACACAACGGCACTGTGTCTTTCCCACAGCCCCCCATTACACCGTTTGCTTAGGCTTGAATTCACCCCCAGTTTCAAGCTAGGGAAGACGCCGTCTTTGGAATATTATTTCTTGCATCATTGCAATGTGATTTATGACATTTGACCACTGTTCAAGACACCCCGAGTAACCATGCTTTTACAAGAGGGAGATCGGAAGCTCAGAGATGAAGTGATTTGCCCAAGGTCATGGCACAGCTCAGTGGCAGAGATGAAGGTAGGAGCCAGGTCTCTTGAGACCATTTGCATTTGCATTAGTGGTACACGCTTTAGCGCTGTATCTGCGAACGGTAGTTGTGGATGAAGGTAGTGCAATCATTGCTGTTGCCGATATGAGCCTAGAAGTATTTCACTGGCCAGTGGGGAGAGTTGTCATTTCATTGCCGTGCTACAGGATCGTGCTAGGCATTAAAGCAATTTCTAGCCAGCCAGACATTGCCTTCTGTTTAAAGTTACAGGTACAGTGCACAAAAGCAATAGTGAAACCGCTTACATGAAAGGAGGTTAGACTACATCACGTATTATTTGGTGACTATAGGAGCATACAGTATAGCCTGAATAACCTCAGTACTTTTGAACAACAGAAGAGGATGGTTATCTAGGTGTGTGATAAATAAAATTGTACATATTTGCCTCGAGAAGGCCTGTGCATTTTATTAGTCTAAAAAACTTACTGTCATGAAAGAAGAGTATCTTCTGTTGGACTGGACGCATGGAAACAATTGGACTATTAAAAACTTGGACTGTTAAACACTCGGACTACTACGAATTTATTTTTAGTTAACATTTTAACCACATTTTAAGGACTGGAGCGGAGCTGGTCTTTTCCCCCTTGTTGAGGAGCATCCCTAACATGGTAAAACAGTGTTTATATTGCCCATTCATGCAAGTGTTTGTCAAAACAATTTCTTATAACATTCTTATAGAGGAAAAAAGATGCATGAAAGGTAACATCAAAGTGTTTTCAAATAGAATAAAAGTTTTCTTTAAAATATATGCAAACAATAAAGCTGGCAAGAATGGTTCAGCCTTTATGATTTGCTCCAACAGTGATCAGTGAAAAAAAAAAAGAGCATAGCTCTTAAAAATAATCCTTGGGCTTTTCATGCAGTTTAGAGGGCTTAAAATATATCTTCTATAAAGACTCCATGACAAATCTGATATTACTTGTACATAGAGACGATAAGCCAAAATCTGCTTATATTAAGGTGAAAATGTGGACATTGCCTTCAAATTTGGCTTTTCTTGATGGTCTTTATTGGGACTCGAGTGAGATGCTTTTCTAGCAGAGGCATTGTTGGCTCTTTTTAATGTAGACCTTTTTCCTGATGTGCGGGAAAAGCTATTCCACTTAGAGGAGGACTTTAGTATTTAAAAATTTGACTATTCTGTTGAGTATGTTTAAATCTTTCATGGTAAGATTTGAAAGGGAGCAGAAGGCCGGTGATATGTCAGCCAGCCGTGCTGGCCCATCCAGGTTAGACTGATGGACTCTGGAACAGGAATCTGGGTGAAGTTTTAACAGCCAAAACTTTCACAGCTGGAAAAAGTTAATCAAAATTACTGCAGTATGTGATGGACAGCAAAAGCTTACATGCATTCAAAAATCAAATCAACCAATTCATGGAAAGAAAGTCCACATCATCTGTGAATCGTGGAGACACGATGTGTGTGGAAAGTGGGAGCTGGGACACTATATCTAGGAAATATCACAGTTTCCTCTGCTTGACAGACTATTGGTGGTCATGGGATACTGGACCAGGTGGATATGGCGTGATATGGCTTTTCTCACATTTTTATGAAACGTATACTTTTACAATGTGAGTGTACATAGGACATGGAAGGCAGGAAGTTCACAAAATTAAAGCATCTCATATAGACACCTTTTGAATGAATAAGTCTTAGATTAAAATAATGAATCACGTATTATATACCCTTATATTTCACTGACAAACATGCACAGAAAGTTCAAGTTAAACATCTCAGTTCAGGTGGATTTCAAAGACCATTATTTCTTCATTTTTGGAGACTGATGGTGCACTGTAAAATACAGCTATTCACATAGTTTTCTTTGGGCCATGAGGACTTACGGCCCATTTTGCCCTAAAGCTGTGATGCCAAACAGCTGAAGGTGCAAAGGGACTGGGAAGGTGAAACAGGCCATCAGGAAAACAGTTTTTCGAGCGGTGGGGCTTTGCCAAGGAAAGCTGATGGCTTCCATCAGCTCTTTGCTGTGAAAACGGACTGTCAGCAAAACGTTTCCATTTTGCCACACTGTTCCAGTCACATCTGCTGTAAGTGACCTTTTGGGCAGCTAACTTCAAAAAGCCAGAAATGTGCTGTGGAGTTGAGGGCATGCAACGTGTCCTGATGAAATGGGATGGGCGCAGTGGAGGGAGTCACTTCCAGTTTGCTTTTCCTAAGATTCAGCTTTGGCATCAGCTCGCTGAGAAGGCAGGTGTGACTGTATCGCTTGATATGTATCTGTACTGTACCAAAATCATCGTACTTGGCTTCCATATGTCTCTCGATTGCAAGAATTTACAACATTTAGTATAAGCATATGATACTGGATGAAAAAAGTGCACCTCCCACTTTCCTGTATACCTACATTTCTGCATATATCTAAAAATAAAAAAAAATACGTTTTTACAGCAATGAACAACTGGAAAAACACAGGTACTGACAAAACCCAAGTCATTTCTCAAAGCAACTAACAGGGATTTTAAAGGATAGTGCTATGCTCACTGGTGGTTATGGCCATGTTACTGCCAGCACTCACTCTTCTGTATTTTGTCATGTCATATTAGTTTTTAGGTTGTTGATTTTTCTGTTTTTTTGTTTTTGTTTTTTTTTTTTTTTTAATTGGTACAGGCACAGTCTGAGCTACTTTATCTTGGAGAGAAGAGTATTCAGATGGGATGTTCTGAGCGACCATAATTTTGGATGAAGTTCACTTTATTTTATTTTGTTTTATTTACTTTTCTTGGGACACATCCAGACCTGGTGAGTTATTAAAGAACAGGGTTATACCCACAGCTTCTCAAATAAGTAGCAAATCATCTAAGACGGGTGAATTAATATGACAAAAATCCAGTGGGTCGCAATGTAAATGAGATGATAACAGGATCTTGCTGTAGACATACAGCTCCTTGACACATTGCTTAACCCAGGGAAAGGATTCCTCCCTCCCTCGCCTTCTCCCCTTTTCCCCCTTGAGAAACAGCAGTGTAAGGCATGTTGTCTGAGCCACCAGGTTGGAGTGGTCACTTTTAATTTGCTTTAAGGCTTAGCTTTCAAAGCCCAGTGATGTGTCACAGCTAGTGGTACACTCTTGCCATAATGTACAGAGAGATTTTGTCGAGATCAGATGGGAATGGCAATAATAGCAAATAAAAATCTAAATTAAGGAAGAGAGAGTAAATAAATTTTTAATCATACAAAATTTAATACTTATGTTAAGGAAAAGAATATTAAAAGTCATTTTATAGAGAGTGAATTTATATTGGAGCTGATTTTAAAGTTGTGCAGCTTTGAGTGATATGATAATCATGTATTTTTCTCCCCCCTCAGCTGTACTAGGGGATTGAAATTTATATACTCAATAACTAGAAAAGAATCATAAAGGATCAGTCTGGAGGAATCTGTCTCACTCCATTTTTTCCTGTCACTCCCATAGCGATTTTAATATTTTTCTTATATCTCTGCTTATTTTCAGTGCCAAACATTGTTTTCAAATACAGTTGGCTTGGAAATGAGTACTTGAAGCTGCAAGCTTGTCGGCAAACTACCATGATTCCCAGGTACTACAATGAAATCTTTAGCTATAAAAAATATAAAATAAAAGTAGTATGCCAGAGTCTCCTGCCAGCTGTAAATGCAACTAAATAGTCTTCCTGTGTGCTTTAATATTTTTAACCATTTTAAGCATTTGACTCTTGCTTTTTTTGTCTTGGTGCTAAGGGAAAATGGATTTGCAAAAGCTAACATAACAGCGCATTTATTTCTTTCACCCTTTTCAGATAGGAATTAAAGACAGGGTAGTCTATTGAATAGACTGCCAGACTGAGAGTCAGAAAATAAGTTTTATATTATCAATTCATTGAGAAAGCCTATTTGCTTTCCTATGCCTCAGTTTCCCATCTGTAAAATGAAGATAATGTAATTTATCATCCTGTGCAACGTGCTTTGCGGTCTAGAGCTGCAAGATAGAATGAAGTATTATGAGGAAATATTTGGGGCAAAATACTGATGAGTTTTAATGATTTAATTTCTTGCTTGTTAATTTTTTTCATACTTGACTTTTGATGTACAAGGTGCTCTCCAATCTTTTCTGCGAGCCGTGGCTGGAGATGGCCGGTGTATTGAGCTCCGCACAGAAAATGAGGTGGGTTTTATGTAAAAGCATTAAAGCCAAATGGTTACAGAGTTTCACCTGACAGTGTCAGTGAACCATTTCCAGCCACCAAAGCAAAAGAAGGAAGGTAAATAGACAATATCAATGTATTTTTTCAGAATTAGTTTGGAATAAGTGGAGAGATGTTCCTTCCTATTTAAAAATGAGATAACTGGGGCAACAGAAAGCTATAATGTCCCTTTCCAGTAGTAAATGCCTTTTTTTTAAAAAAAAAAACAACAACTCAGATGAATGGGCACCTCTCTGCTTTTTCCATGCCCTTCTGCTTGATGTGTTATGACGGCACATGTTCAGTGCGGGCATTTGCTTGAAGAGGAGAGGTTTTTACTTTTAATATGGTGATGGACATCTCTAAAGAGTCTGGAAGATTATGAGAGCAAAGGCCAAAAAATAAAAAAGCTTCATGTTATTGCTCATGCACTAACCACATATACAGTCTCCAAGAAATTGATCCCAATTCTCTTTCAGATAGCTCACAAGGGTGACTATTTACCTGTGTCTTTATCTGTCTCTTGTCTTTGTTGTCTGATCTGCGCATTTAGAAGAAAATAGAGGTGAAGGTGAAGCTACGGCAGCCTGGGTGAAGCTGGTATAGGTAGTCCATGGGTTACTGTTGGTTTGTGAAATGATGTGGATGGTGTTTGATATCAGTGTTTCAACAACTAGTTCATTGCCTGTGGATGCTTTTGCTGTTCTGAATTTTCTGAATGACTGTTCTCCCTGGACACCCTACGCAGTCAAGGAGCCCTGGAGGATCCACCAAAGGGTGATCACCAGGTTTGTGCTCCTGCTCTGAACCAGTCTCTGGGTACTGGCTCTAGAGATTGCCTGTGCACCCGGATTTATGTGATGTGAACTTCAGTATCAGTAATAATTATCTCTCTGTCCAGCATGTGAAATTCTAATATAATTTATATGTATTTTAGGTATAAAAATGTATGATAGAAAATACATAAACTAAAAATGGGTTTATAGTCAAAAGTCCCTTTATAGGAAGTTGGAGCAGAGATGAGGAGGCACAAAATTCAGTCAGAATATTCTGTGCATCTCTAAATTCACAGAGGCTATTAGAGCAAATAGCTTGAAGGGCACACGGATTTTCAGAAATAGGTATGGACACTTGCTGGACACCCCCAATAGCTCTTTGTGAAGCAGTGTATGATGTCTGCGTTGGAGACATTTGTCAAGATCGTTACCCTGTGTCATCTTTGAGGAGCTGAGCAAATTAAAGAACAGGTACTGTGGGGTAGATTAAAGCCACCTTTGTGTTAGGTGGCAGGGGGTGGTGGTCTGGAAGGGCTGGATGCACTCCCTCACCGCCTATGGGCTCTAAGATGTACCTGGTGCCATTAGGGCTTTGGTATCTGCACCTTTTGTAGTAAAAGTGGATGGAGCTCTACTTAGGTGGGAAGACTTCCATAATAACAAGTTGGCCACCCAGGTCTTCCAGGTGGGCTAAGATGGAGAGCAGAGAAGGAAACAATTGAGGCTAATCATGAGGCTACCTATATAAAGTATTTAAATTTCTTTACCAATCAGTGAAAGCAGTGTCTAAGCTGACTGAATGAATGAATTGAGCTTAAGGGGAAAGCATAATGCCTTCCATACATAGTACTTTCAATAGAAGCAACAAATTTTGTGCTTTGAAGACTTGCTTTCAGCAGTGTCTAAGGACAGGGGGCTTTAATCTTGTTAGATGTGGACTTGTCTGTTCTGCCCGTTGTTAAACAGGAAGCTCGAATATTTGGAGTTTAAAAGCCCAGGAAAGCTGCAAATCATAAATCCACTGAAGAGACTGAGAAATAATTTCTGAAAAATGGTCCTGTGCTAGGTCAGTGGTTTCCACCTTTTGATGCCAACTCTCACTCCCACTGCATCTTTCTCACCTTTTGACTTCTCCCTGAACATCTGCTGTTGCATCACCTTTTGGCCATCTAACCACTACCCAGGTGCCTCCAGGAATCGTTGCCCGCTCTCTGGGGTCACTGCCAACTCCTTCTCTCACTTTTCCCTAAACCTAGGGTTAGGGTTACTTTCTCCTTGCCCGTCCAGTGGTTTCTGGCTCTTTTCTGAGATGGTCCTACAAGCAGAGATCTGGCACAATTTATTGGCTTGTACTTTGAACCTGGGCCCCACTTGTTAGGAACTTGTACGCTAAAGCACTGCAGTATAAACGTACTGTTTAGATAGTATGTTTGAATGTACGAAACAACAGAAAAGTTGAAAACTTCTGATACAAGGATTAACAAAAGATTTATTATGTTACTGGCTTGTTTAAAAGCTGTAGGGTTCATAGTACAATTTATTGTGCTTTTCAGTATGTACTGTTTTTCTACATGCATTCAGTTTTGTTCTGCTGAGACACAATTTGTCTTCTCTGTGAGCTGACTGCATGCTATTAATATCTACTCACCAGGATTTTTGTAGTCTGACACTAAGATTTTAGCTCAGTGTAGCTTCTTTTTTGGAACGTATTTCCCCTGCACCCCCCAAGCTCTGGCCTCTGCGTTAGGAAAGGATGATGCTGAGGTATGGGAGGAACAAGTGTGTAGTAGTTAAGATATTTGTCTTTGCATCTCCCAACTGTTACACAATCAAATCTAGTATTTTTAAAGAAGAGCTTGAGAATTGCTGTTTATCATTTAGGCATAATAGGAGGTGGTGAGTAAGTAAGTAGTAGTATTAGGAGTTAAGTTAGAAGTAGCAACAGGATGTAATCCATACCCCAAAGAGCGCATAGGGTACAAAAGTAGGAAGTGTATTTTACTATTGCCTTGCAGTCTGCCTTTTCACTGAGTTAGCACAAGCAGGGAGAAACCTGGGAATGGTAACATTGCTATAAGTTCTGCAAACAAGAAAACATTTTTTCTTCCTACTTCTTGAGAAAGAAGTGGTTCTCACACAGCTGCTTGTGCAGCAGATTGCAAAAACGCTTCCTTTCACTGGGCATGAAGTATCCACCCTCCACGCTGAACTTCCTCTCAAGGTTACTCCTTGAATCAAGGACTCGTCTTGTCCTCCACAGAGACATAGTCATCATATGTTACTATATCATAAGTATAGGGGTAGGAAAAAAAAGGGTTCTTGCTTAACAACAGGCAAAACGGACAAGATTAAAGCCTCCTGTGCTTAGATGCTGTTAAAAACAAGTCTTCAAAGACCTGTCCTTTTTTCTCCCTCAAGGGCATTGACTACTCCCTGTTAACTCCCTATCTGTCGGCAGTTTACTGTAGGGCTCCTGGTAAGAATGAACCTTGAAAGAGCTTTTGGACTAGCAGAAGTGACTAACTCACTGGGAAATGCCTGTGTTTCTACTGTGGTCTCTGCTGCCTCAGCCACATCAGGACAGGATCTGCAAAACAGAGCCCAGAGGAAAAACTAGAGCGAAGAGAACCGGGACATGCTACATCTGCACCGCACCGGGTGGCAGAAGTACGCCAGGCTGACTCAGTGGGAAGCAAGCTGGTAAACTTTCAGCTTCATAGAAAAGCTTTGCGGGTTTCTTTTGTTGTGTTCTGAACTGGGATGAAGAAAAACTAACCCAGCTGAATTCCCAGAAAACGCTCAGTGACCGCTTCAGCTGACCAACCCAGCGGTAAACCCTATGGCACAAAGGGAAGAGAGAAGGAAGCAAGAAATGGCTGCAAGGTAAGCAGCAGGATGTGGGATTGATACAAGAAGAGTGAGCAATGCCGTGTCCAGTGAGATAGAGGAGAAATATCTACAGAGCCAGAAATGTGCTGAAAGTACCTTTTGTGAAATGGGCCATGGGCTATTTGATCATGAACGCTTTAGTTTTATACCTCAGCAGGCACATATCAGTACTTGATCTGGACCCACATGATTTTTTTCAAGAGACAAGGTTCTTTTGGTGAATTCTCAGTACCCGGGATCTTTCCTCTGCAAGTCTCCTGCTCAGGTACTGACACAGCATTATTCTTTATCAAATCAGAGCTAACACTTCCACAGTGAAAAGAATATAATCGCAGACCGGCTGAAAATTAATGTTATAGTCTTACAATCCATGTCACAATCCTGATGACATTTGTAGTACAATATTATAATGATGTGGAGGAGGGAATAATTTTAATGGTTGACCTTGGCATTCAAATAACATCTAATAGCTGCAGCTTTGCCCAGAAGATATGTGTCAATGTTCAATTTCCAGATGTGGATTTAGAATGCCTGAATTTAGTGCCTGCATAGAAAGTTTGGCTTTGTTCATCTAATGGGGAAAATACAGTTTATAACATTAAGGTACGCATTTCTGTTCCAACTGCATTGTGCAATAAAAATGAAAGCTCCCAGCTTGAAAGTGAGAAGCTTCATACAGACCTCTACTCTCTCTCATGTTAAAATGAGAAAGGAGAAGGATTATGAACCCATACTGTTGAATTCAATAAACAGAACAAGGGAAGTCTGTCCTTGCAGAAAATAGAATTGTAAATCAATGAGAGAGTGATTAAGTGCAGAAGAAACAGAGCACTCAGTAGGGTTTGCACTAACCATGGAAGTTTAGTAGCACAGTCTCCCTTCTCAAACACAACTGGGGTTTAGTTAAACAATATCCAGTGGCATAGTGCCATGGATAAAAAATGGCAAGTCATGCTCAAAACACTCCCAGAGCAGCCAAATTCCATTTTTCAAAGGGAAAAGTTGAGGCATAGTAAAGAAGAAAACATTCTCAAGGAACTGCTTTGTCACCTAGGTCAAATAGGTCTCGTTTTTAACTTAACACTTTGGGCTGGTCTCTGAACAGACCAATGGTCCTTCTTACTACTGAATTCCTTCAAGGTCTGGATGAGGGTAGTCAAAGACCTTGTATAAAAACTAGAGATTCATAAAGGCAACTCTGCATATACTAGTCTGACTAACAAACACCTAACAAACATACATCAAGACGGACTGTCCTTTCCAAGAACAAAATATTGGCCATTCTGAATTGATTTTGGTACTTCAATACCATTTAGAGGTGTAGTTTCGGTAGACAACTGTCTGGGAATGGTTGATGAAATGTTCTCTGTATCTGATGCATGTTAAAGCCAATTAGTTTCCTCATGTTTCCAGTGGACTGCCTCGTGGACAGAACTAGACTGGAACTAGTTAGAAAATACCAACTGCCAGGTCTGTAACAATGTCATTGCTTCTTGTATACATATTCTGTGCAGTCAAAGAGGTGGCTTAACCAAGCGGCTGGCATCTAAAAATGTCGTAGGGTTTTGCTTTGGTTTCCATTCTGGGTGCATATCCTATTCTGAAAGGTCACTGTGATGGGGAAAAATCAGCTCAGGATGTGTAATTTGTGAATACCTCTGAGAAGTAAAGAGTGCCACTACAATGGAGGGAGGAAACGAAGGGTAGAGCATCTATCATACGAAAGAAAATATTATTATTTACCCAGACATGATGTCATATTCTCTCATGATACAGGAAAGAGCGAAGGAAATGCAAAATATCTGTAGCTATGAGGGCTTGAGAATTCCCTAAGGACAGCTGTGAATAGATTTGTGTGATTAGTCATACTCCACGTTTGGTTCAGTTTCAGTTTTAGTCCGAGATTTGAGGACAATAGAGGAAGGGCGAGAAAGAGAGCGAGTGGAGAACACAAAGACAGAGCTTCAGCTGAGAGTGGGGAGCAGATGAAATGGCCCTCAGGATGGCGGTGGGAATGGAGCACAACAGCATACCTCCAGCACTACCACCTACCCTTTTGTGACACCTCTTAAATGGTTTCTGGGTTTTTCTGTCTGGTGGAGCGAAATCTATCTAACGTTAGACAGGAAATTAAGGATATACCTTTTATCATAGGGTCCTTCTGAGATTAAGCTACCCTTTCTGTTATTACATACTCTTTTCCCTTTGAAACAGAACGTATTAAGAATGCAAAGGAGCACAGGTATAAAAGCAAAACACGACAAGGAGCACAGAAACATTTCAGATACTTGTCTTACTCTTTTTCACTGGGAAGCATTGCTTATTCCTCAATAAATCTCCATTATTACTTTTTTTTAAGCTTCATTGCTAACCAATGACAAAAAATTTGTCTTATATGTCCCATCATTACACATTCCATTGACATAGGGACCAAGTGGCATTATCTGGAAAGGAGAGCTCACCGTCTAGATGATTTCAGCCAATCGGAGATGATGATATTGTATTACCAGTTTCATAATATAAATGAAAAAGATGGCCTTCATTTTGATGAAAGCTGTAAAGTAGCTATTGTGCTTGTTTTGTATTGCAAGGCCCAAATGTATTATTTATGCAATTTTCCTTTTGAAAGGAAAAACTGAAAGAGACTATTTCATTTTACAGCATTCAGTCAAAGCTATTGTCTCATGAATGTGAACATTCCTGCATTTTATCAGCTTCGAATGTAGAAGGCAACTCACAGATCACACATAGAAAGGATTTTTGAAAGTTTGAAAACTGCTTTTTAAAAAAGCTAGACCCTAATGACTCGAGATATTATTTGTGCGTGTGTGTAGGCTGAATCAACACTTAGCCTATCAGAATGTACACAGAGTAGCGTCTTTTTCAAGGTCTTAAACAGCTTTGATTGAATCTTCGTGTACATTAAATTGATAACGCAAGCAGCCTGTAATACACAATATTCATAACAATAGAATACATCTTCATTTGTAAATATACACTTATATGTCAAGTCATCATCTATCCAGGGATCTCTAAGCCACTTATCAAAGTGACAGCAGCCTCATGTTATTGCTCTAATACAATAGGTATTGCAGCTATTTTGAAGATGGGGAAACCGAGGCAGGCAAACATGAAGAGCCTTGCTTGGGGTTGTACGGCAAAGTGCTGATAGCGTGGAACAGGTTCTTGGCACCAGCCCATTAAACAGTCTGTGACACATGGAGTCTCTCCCTTGGACCTGGTGATACTCGTGTCTATGGAGAAAACACTTACTGTAGAGAGATGTTGAGATTTTTGCTCGTCCTTGACACCAGTAGAAATTAGATTCTTGCCCTTGAACATCCATACAACGAGGTTGGTTACTCCTTGGTAGAGGGCCACATTAAAGTTTAAATTGATATTCAACCTCTTCCCCTATGCACCTAATTAAAGGCTCACAGGCTTAGATAAATCCTTTTCCCTAAATCCCCCCACTTTTAATGCAATGCTTCTGATACTTGCCAGAAAAAAAATACCTGAATGTTGTCATCCACCTTTTGGTGGACCCAGTGTATTTCCCCATGCTCTTTCTTGCTTTCTGGGATAATGTACAAATGTATATATAATATTTATATATATTTAAATGTTTGTTTTCCCATTGCTCTATCTTGGAATAAAAAATTGGTGGAACCACTCATATCCCCAACTAAGTTACACAATTAAATTCTGCTAGGGGATCACAGTGGAAGTGGATGACATTCGGGCAAGTTAAATAGAAGTTATTAAATTAGAATAACAAAATAGAAATTGGATTTATATTTGCCATTTTCATACACTGGTAGATATTTCTGAGCACTAGTGTAAGAAATAAATTGTTTATGTGGATATTCCTGCACAAAGTCCATGACCATAACCAAAATCAAATGTATGGTAAAATTAATTTCAGCTGGATGTAGAGGTGCTGAAGCTTCTGTTTAGAACAAAACCCCTTATATTCATTCAGATTAGGAGACACTGACATTACAATCTCTTGCAATTGCCACATTTACAGAGGGTCACTATCCATTGTTTTTTTCTCTACAGTTCCTGCTACATTTGGCTTCCCAGGAGGGTAAGTAAATATGCTGTATTTAGAAATACTTAGGGATTGTACCCAGGGGTTGTCCATATGGTGACTTTCTCCTACAGTTTTTATATGCAAAAACAAATATAAAAAAAAATAGGGTTACACTGAAACATGGGGCCAATTCTGTGCTGATCTGGTACAGACATGAAAATGAATACTTGTCATGTAATCAAATGGAACAAATAATGTAGAAGAAAAATTCTGATTCACTGAATGTAGTTGTGCTAATGTTAAATTACAGTTGCCTGTCAACTGTAAGTACTGGCACTTAATACTCTGGATACTTACTTTTCTCAACTACCTCAATTTGTATATAAACCTTGTTTTTTGGTGATCATTCTTGCCATGGGAATTCACTTGCTCATATATCCACAAAGTGAGCACTCAGTGAGTGATAATGCAGTGAATCTGATCTTTTTAGAAGTTCAGATAAATGCCCATCTGTTTTTTTTATGATTCACCTTAATTCATCTTTTAGTGGTGGCATAAACAAATCTGCCATTTCCATTCCTGTGTCTCTAGCAATGATGAGAAATATGGATGTAGGAACTGGAATTATGTTGATCTAATAGCCTTTCTTAAAATCTCAGTCTGGCTTAATCGTATTAGTTGTATTTCTATTCCTTGAATTATAGAAATCAAATATATTGCTTTTGTCACAGGTATTTCCAGCATTTTCTGGGTTAGCGTGCCACTGAAACGATCACAAGTCTTTTACTTTAGGTGGTGGATAAAAAGATATACCGAAAAATAAAACTGTTGGCGTACAGTGTAAATTGCTGTGGACCAGCAATTTAGCAACAGATTTGGGCAACAGGTATTGCTCTCTGGCCAACATTCCTGTCATTGTCTGAAGCAGATGGCTTCAATTTTATACTCAGATTTTCAGTCTGTAAACCAGAGATCGTATATTTATTCATCAAAACAGAAAAGTCTTTCTGTGACTGGTCACTGATATAGGCTTGGAAGAAAATATTGTTGTATTTGGAAAATAAGTCTCCATTTTGCATTTGAATACGAGAGCTAGAACAGCCTGAAGAATGAGGATAGGTTTCTTCTCATAAAATACCTTTTCCTTCATACAGAAAAGTGTAGCAAGAAACACTGGATTCTTTTTAATCAAACCTTCAATTGTTAATGGTTTAATTTAGGGAAGAGATCCATTTAATACCTAATAGTGATCAATAAGAGTTGTGATGCTGTAGCTGCCCCATCTGGGTGCTGTGCCTTTTACTAATACGGAAAAATGTCCCCTTTTCCTTCTACAATTTTTTCTTCTTCCTGTATTTCTTCTGAGTAGCTGAAATTTCTGATTTCCCCCTTTTTTTTTCCCCTGCACTTCTCTATCTCCACCCTTCTAATAAAGAAATAATTGAATAAGAGAGCAAAACAGGAGCATGTCTTGTGTTCAGAGCAGTCTGAATCTGAAAAGGTGATGAGGTGTCACACAGCCTGCGAGAGGCGGCTCAGCTCTGCGTGGACGGGAAGCTCTGTAGGGTCCTTACCGAGGTGGGTGATGTGCACTCATATGAACCCAGAGATTCAGGACAGGATTGGTAAAGGAACCCTCAATATCTAGATTGTAAAAAGCCCTGAAAAAAGACAAAGGAGCAGAAGACCCTCATGTGCCTTGAAGCTCTGGTTTAAGCCATATTGTCCATCGTAGTATGACAATCCCAAACATTAAGAAAAGACACGTAAGAGCCCAGTCTTTCTGTCTCTGACAGGAAAGAAATTCCCTCCACTGAAGGAAAATCCCGACAAAGAACTGCATAATAAATCCTAAACGGAATGACAGTGACATCTTTTCTTCTTGGGAAGTTAATACATATTACTTAAGACTTGGCAACAGCTTAGCTACAGACATACTGTTGCTTCTCTGTTAGGGTAACTCTCACATCCCGGTGAGAAAGTTTACTTCCTTCACACCTGGTCTTGTGTGCTATTAAACCATCACAGCAGCTGCTGAATTATTTATCTTTTTCCAGTGGACAAAACTAGTATTCCACCCGACGCCCTCCTTGTCCAAGAGGAAAAAAGCAGTTTGAGGGAGAGAATGCATTACAAAATCTGCAGTACAAAAGTTTACATCGTTAAGCGTTTAGGGTTTACATAGGGAGCAGTGGCATGTAACAGCAGGCACGTCCCTAAGTGATTTTTCTGCAATCAGAATTTCATTCATTACCCAATTTTCATGCAAGTCCCCTGGCATTTGAAATATGTTTCAAGGTAGGCTTCCCAAGGGCTTTCCCCCTCCCATAATAACTGATTTGCAGTGTTCAAAGACAGATCTAAGTATCTTTGGCTCAAATTACTTAAGGCCTGCAAAGCAGGGTTCTCTGTCATCCTCATCACATCTCACACCTACAGAAGAGATAACAGATTAATATCTGGTCTGCAAATATTTCATCAGTGTCTCCGGCTAAGGCACCTTGCATTATTTTGTCTGGGAGCACCAATACAAAAAGAGGGAGGGGGTGAATAGAAATGTGTTTGCGCTCTACAAGAGAATGAGGGTGTGGATGGCAAAGAGAGGGAAAGGGAAAATAGGAGACGGTTTCTCATGGTATTACAGGAAAAGCAACAAAGCTGGTCCTGGCAAAGTTCTCTGCTCCGATTATGTATACACTTTTATTCAATCACCGTATCGCTCTGTGTCTGACACTTGGTCAATAGTGCAATCTACCACTGATCAGAATAAAACAGCCATCCTAGAACACCTTGGAATTTCATTAGTTTCTTTTCAATGTTGTCTTTATAACTAGATGTTTACTTGGAAACGCAAACTTACAGCACGGTTCTGTGCATTTTCACATAAAAAGTCAGAGACTCTAAGTAGCGATGTAAACATTTTTCCCATCAGAAAATGAATTCCTTTTTGTAAAAAAAAATATTAATATAATCAAAGCCACAGATGGATTCCTCATCTCAGAATTTTATCTGCTCTTTCCAAAGTTCAGAAATTTTGGAGTTTTTATTTTGGTTATCACCTAAATTACTTCATAGTCCAAGTCCATTTTGAAAAGCTTTTAAAAAAAATATTAATTTAACTTATAATTTCTATTCTGTGATCCCTGTAAATGCATCAATTAACAGAAATTCCTTACAGGAATTGTTATGACAAGCTGGATATAATTTTGTTGGTCCTCTCTTTCAATATTTATTTTGTAATTTTGGGGTAAATGGAACCAAAGCAGGATACAGACCACTGCTTAGGTTCATCTGAACGAGACATTCACTGCAGTTGTTCATAACTGATCGCAACATGGGCACCTCTACAATTTGCTCGTCGGCTTTAAGGGAACAGCCAGCACTGCATTTTTACCTCAGTAGAAAATTTGGTAGCAGATTTGCACTGTTTTAATCTATTGATACTTTCTATAGTACTGTGATTAAAAAGACAAGAGTTACGTTACATGATGATGATTCTGAAAGAAGCACTGTCTATTCCCAGGATAACTCAAACAGAACGTGCAATTAGCAGTGCTTTCACAGTGCTTTTTTACCTGTTAAAATTTTTTGCTTTTTTATTTTTATTTTTTATTTTTCTCCTATCTCTCCGACCCACCTGGCTGCTGTACCTCAGACTAACTCATTTCATTTGTTTTTCTGTTGCTGCCTCCTTTTCCTGGCACCCTTTTAGCTCTACCTCTGACCTTGGTTGCACCACGCTCACTGCAGGATGCGTCATGATTCCGTATTGACAGCTGCCAACTGGTAACTTTTTCCAAGATAAGGTGAAAACAATACGGTCTGGCTGGGGGGGGACTGATCCAGGGCAAGTGAGTGGCCCTGCTTTGAAAGGTTGTCTGAAAGGGCATGTTTGTCCCCAACTCTGAGATCGAATCCAAAGTAAACCTGATTTCTCTCTAGGCAAAGGCTAAGGCAATCCTGCCAAGCCCTCTCTAGTCCGATGCATTAATGTCATCTATAAGCATCTTTCTTAAAGCGGGTCTGTCTACCGATTCACTCTTTCTCTGTCTCGCTACCCCCTAGGACGGAAGCAAGGAGCACCTTTGAATCAAACTTTTCCCCAGGCTGATCCAGGGCATTTGACTAAAAAATAACATAAATGGATCATCCAGAAATCCCCCTGAGATCATAATTTCCTTCTGCTGTCACCCTCAAAATTTTTTTTGACATGAAAGAATGGATTGTCTCACCTTTTCAGTTCCTATCTTTCTTTCTTCTATTGTGTAAATTCGTCCTTTATTTTTGAAGCATTCCTTCTCTCCAACAGTTTCACTGTTTTGTCTCCTGCTCAACAGCCCTTATTCCATGTTATGCTTTTTCACTATTGTCTCGGAATTCCTACTCAGCCACCAATGTTTTCATACCCTGCCATTTTCTTGGCTTCTCTCTTTTTTGTGGTCCTACCTTTCATTTTCCTACAGCCTTGTTCATGATCCAGAGGAGCTTTTATTTCTCCAGTTTTTGGCTGTAGAATAAGTCTTTTTTTGTGATAGTTTTTTCTTGTTTCTTCCTCGTTTGATCCTTTAATTCATTTAGTTGTTTTAGTTTCCTTCTGCATATATCTTTCCTCGCTAACCTCCTTCTCTGGATTCTTCTTTCAAAACGCATCTGCCTTTTCCAGATCTGCCTTCCACATTTCGCACATTTCTCTGCGTTGCTCCCCTGCTACAACTCATGTATCTCCAATAACTTGAAGCTGCATATTAAAGTGCTGTTTAAGAAAAAGACTACTTAAAAAAAGGGTGATGATACTGACATCTTAGTGGCTAACCTTCAAGTGTGATTGAGGCATTTCATTCTGTGGAAGCTGTAACGTTCTTCTACATTGATAGATGAAGAAGAAAGTCCGAGCATCAAAATGAAAAGAAGTAGGGAGGAAGGGCAGTGACCTTTAAAATCCATTGTGGATAGGTCAAGTCAATTATTTTTGTTTGGGTTTTTTTGTTGTTGTTTTGTTTTATTTTGGGACATGGTCTTTTACCACTGTCTCATGGACATATGTTGAAATTAAAATGCAAACTATTAGGAGGCATCCGACTAATGCCAAGATCAGTATAGCCTCAGTTCTTAGGTGAGTTAGGTAAGTGTGCTGGAAGAGGCTTTACGCAAGGTTTGGTGATTGGTTGTTAATACAGCTGTGATGTGCCTGTCAGCTGTAGTGCACTCCCCAGTATGCTCCTTATGTTGTTTAGAAAATGCAGGGACGGTACGTCTTTTGTCCTTGCCAGCAGATGCAGCTGTTAAGCAGGATTTTTTTTCCTGGATGTGAATTCAACAACAGTGATATAGCCTTCGTGTGCAAAAAAAAAACCCTCTAACTATGTTAAATTAAGAAAGACACTAACCTCAAAGCCTTTCCCAAGTATGAAGAGGTAGCATTTTCCTACTATGTAATGTCTTGCTGTATTTTTTTTTTATCATTCCATACCATCAAAAGACCTAAAATGTATAATGAATGACCTCTGATTTGAGCTGCTTCCAACCTTCCTCTTGTGGGGGAAGCATTTTGGTAAGTTGGAATCCCCTTGCATCCTGTTTCTTTAGCAGAGTCAGAGTCATACCTTTGCCTGTATGGAATCTTACATAAAGATGGAACTGTAGGACCTCTAGGTTAAACCAAATAGCTCTTCCATGGACTGGGCATCTACAGCACTTCTCAAATAAAATTTTTCTAGCCATCAAGGTGGAAAATGCAGAAAGAGTTTTATAAGGAACAAGTTTTCTGCCTTGTTTAAACACTTAAAAAGGAAATAGAAGTACGTATGCCTGGTAGAGGATTGCAGATGATGTTCACCTCGTTTATTTTGCATTTGCTGAGTTTCTGAAACAATTTTTGTTGAAGCACTTTGAGCTGGAGGCTTTTGATCTAGCTCAAATGTCCAGCAGAAATCGTTGAAAGGTGAATAATGGCACCTACAGTTGATGGGGTGGGAAGGTGGGAAGCAAGAGTTCAGTACCTGGGACCACACCTTGTGCAGACGCTTTAATATTTTGTAGTCCCAGAGGGATATACTGGCATACCCCAAAACCTCATTTGATAAAGTTGGACCTGATGCATGACATAGCTGGTGGCAAGGACACTCCACTAAAAGAAGATCTTATTTAGGGAGGGCAGGAGACTGCACTAGGATGGGCTTGGTATGACTAGTAGAAACCAGACAATTAAAATGAGTTTAGGAGTAAATTGTGAAGCTCAGTGCTAGGCATTCATCCTTTTGTGATTTGCTTGAAGGAACTCAAGATGAAACAGCAGAAACCTCTACGTTTTACATGGTTCAAATGGTAGTTCAAGTTACCAATCAGCCCAAGTCTGTAAATGTAAATATTTGTACGCTTGTGCTCATACAAACTCTTAAACAGCTTTGTTCTTGAAACCCACCATTTTGATTATGATTTGTATCTTCTTAAGAGCAGATTTGTGCAGCTCTACCTAAGAAAAGCTAGTTTTAAAATTTACAGTGTTGGTTTTTTAAATGGGTATATTGGAATTGGCTTTCTTCTTTTGCTATTTTTTCAGTAAACCACTGTGTAGCAACGTATTTGGGCAGAAATATACAACTGTTACAGGTATTAAGTGAAAATAATTTGATGCTATTATCAAGCTAACAGACAAAACGATTACTATGTTGACTACAAAAATTATGCATCATAAAGAAATAGAAGAGGGGACCATGTATTTTTCTTCACTGCCTGTTCTATACTAAACCAATGTGTTTTCTTTCGACTGTGAATAGCATAGGCTGCTTCCTCAGCAAGATTTTGTAAGTTTTCCTACTAGACTGCATTTATTTTATTTTTATTTTTATTTTTTGCTTAATTTTATTTCCAGAACAAATCTGAATTGCAGATGTCTGTAGCAGGCAACTACTGCAGTTTGAAAGCTGGTGATGTCTTTTTCTGGTTCTGATAAAACTATGATATAATGCAGTTTTTGTGGGTGAAATTTGCAGGTATATGTATGGTGAGGATATTCTGGAAAATGACTTCCACGTGCTTTCAATAGATTTATTACTTTTTTACTATGGTGGCATTTTCCTCTCTTTGGTGCTGGTAGTGCTTTCAGAAAGACAAAATAAAAACAAAAAATGTGTAAATATTAGCTTTTGCTGAAGTTTATAGACTGAATCTAAAGTAAATGCTGGTGTTCTAAAAAAAAATAAATATAAGGTTTGATCTTTAAAGACAAGACAGGCACTTCACCTATAACTTTCAGCAGTGGAATGTGATGAGATGATCCATCGCTATCAATTTGCAGTGTCAAGGTATTCTTTATGGGGAGTTCTGTTTTTTGTAATTTGCTTGATCTGTTTGACTACAGGAAGATTATGAAGGTGTATCTAATTGCTGATAATTTTATTTTCTAAGGAATAGAGCTGGATGTGACTTCAGATTATCACTTGATTTCCCTGTGATCTGTCAGTCTTCCTCTAATACTCTTTACTCCTAATGAAGTTTAACAGAGCTTATTAAGATAAATTAATGTTTTTGTAATGCTAAAATACTAAAGTAAGGAGTGCCACACAGCAAAAGACATGGAATAAATACAGTTAAATTGTTTTATAAAAAATGAAAATACAGGTAGGTGATTCTTCAACATACAGAGCTATGCAAAAGCTCACTGTACAAGAATTGCAAAATCTTATTGCCTATAATATAACTCCAGACTTGAGGTATTTAGGCTTTTAACTACTTCAGTATAGAAAAAGTAAGTCTTCCATAAAAATAAGTCAGTAACAACATCACTAGCTGGCATAAGATAATATTTCCGCCACATCATCCCTACCTCAATAGTTAACCCCTCAAAAAACTATCTGATTACCCTGTAAAGAAAAAAAGCTTCTTAAACACTTCTTCTGCTTTAGCCCTTGAATATTCTGCTTTATGCAAGGGATACAAAGATGTCAGTGGCTGTTTAATCATCAATGTATTTGATCATCAACGTATTTGATGCAAAAATACCGTGGCTGAATAATCAACTGCCCAATATTGAAGAATATGCAATGTATTACTAGTACAAGCTATAACTAGGCAATGTAGGAGGGAAACCTCCCCCAATAAATGCACCCCTTCTGTGTCTGTCCAAATCTGAATGAGGAACAGTGAGTTAGAAAACAACAGTAAAATATTCCATCATATAAAATAGTTTATGCTGGACAAGTAATAGAGTAGAAAAATATTTTATACTGCAACCCTGATCCTTGTTGAAAAGTTTTACATTTGGCTGAGTTAACTTTCCTCTCCTTTCTCCCTTGATCCAAGATGCTGTTGTAAATTGAGATATATAAACTGAGGCATCAATTTGGTCGCTTCTTTTCTTTTCTCTTTCTTTCCTTCCCAGCTCATAGATATTAAATTTTGTACTGGGCATTCAAAGTTGTTTTCTGCCATGAGGCTAGAGGCCTTCCCACCATACTGAGGTCAATTGGTTTAAAATGTGCTGGAGGTAGGAAATATATAATATTTTCTCCCACCTTTGTGGGGCTTTCAAACTATTTTACCTCCTTAGAGTCAAGAGTAGAAAGTCTGTAAAGAAATGAATTATTAATGTTTGATTTTTCTCAGCAACAGAATCTTTTTACCCAAGGAGTAGCTTTTCTTCCATGCTTTTGGACATTTTCTTCCTTATATCAAATTCTGACCCTTTGGTAAGGTGTCTTCTTTTGACTCACAGATTTGCTGACTTTCATAAACATACTGCCTTTACTTTTAATCAGTGCAAAAGTTCAGTTTGGGGAGCTTGGTGGTCAGGTTACAATCAGAACTACATCTAAGGGAACGCTGGCAAAATAAAATAAAACCAAAAATCCAGTATGCAGAAAAATGTGGCTTCCAGATGAATATGGATGGAACTGTATTTTTAAGAAGGTTCTGCCTGCCCCCATTTGCACAAATCTCCATGTGTCAAAGAACAGAGGGATGACGGAAGAGGTGGTAGCTCATTGCCAAGTGTTACATATGCTTTCTGCTTGTTCCAGAAAAGTTATAGCAGCATTGTAGGATACTCCTTTTGACCTGGCTTGTTAGCTGGTGTTAAAATTCTGTGTAAAGATGCTGATGGTTTCCTATTGAGTCATTAGAGCATGTGAGACGAGTTACACTACCCTGGAGATGAAGGAGAAGACAAGGGCTCGTCAGAAGAACCTTTCAAGTTGTCTGGGATGGGAAGAAACTCAGACTCTTACTTTTGTTAAATAATATTAGTTTCTTCACATAATCTATATCCCCTCCAAGGCATGAATCCTGACCTTATTCAGACTGTATGAGCTGTAGTTTGAAGCTGCATTGGAAAACAGCTTGCTTATAAATAGAAAATTAGACAGACTCCTATGCCATATATATCCCAACACCGCAGTCATTTCCTTACATTGACAGTTTACAAGCACGAAAACAAGGTTTCCACCAAAACTGCCACACGGGATGAACCAAGACACAATTTAAACTTTAGCCTGGAAGTTAGGTACCCTGATCACGACCAATATGATTGAGAAGACATGGTCATCTCTTTGTCCTCATATTCGTGAACTGAAAAGTCATACTTTGCATATCAAGTATCAGACCACAGAGAAAATGGCTAGTCCAATGATCCTTGAAAGATTTTAGGAGGAGAAAGAGTTTGAACCCAGGGTTCTCTAAATTGGAATCTAAAGCAATTTTCTTTCCGTACCTCTTAAGATGAGAGAAGCGGGCTGAGATTTAATGTAAGAAAAACTGTAAAGCTGGTGGATCAGTTCTGGTCTAGAGGTACAGGTCAGTCTTTTGCAATCCCAGAGGAAGTGTGGTGAGGATCATTAGACAAGATAGAGTCTAAATATCCTTCCCAAGAGACGTAATGAGTATCTTAGACCCTCTGGTTCAGAATAGATTCAGTGGTGAAAAATGACAGCAGAGGATAAGACTCAGCTTCAGTGTTGCTGAATTCTTATGAAAGGGTCCTAAGGATTACAGGGGAGCATCATGTCGTCACTGCTACACGACTTGTACCAGACTAAGGAAGCACTGTTTTCCGGACAGAAGTCACCACAAAAAGAAATCTCTCCTCGGCAAAATGGCCTTTTTTACTTCCCTTATGGAGGACACTGTTTTCTTGCCTATATCTCTGCTTTGCAAGAAGTATTGATGTTTATGCCAATGCACATCTCTACTTCTGAATCCCAAACCAGTCATTCTCCCTTGCCAAGATGAAGGAGCATACAGACATCCCTATTTACCAGATATATATCATGTCAAACCCAGTGTTTGCATTTGCTGTTGCTGTTCAGCTCATCTCTGGTAGTTTCCAAGACCTTATTAGGTATTTAAGTCCATGTAACCAAAAGTTTTGTTTGCTGTATAGCCCTTCACATTCACACAAAATAGCATAAATTGTGACAATTAAATATTTAAATAATTTAAATGTAAATATGTGTAAATTAGATTAACAAAACATGCTTTATTTTATATGTGGTTTTACCTGAATGTGTCTAACGTACAAACAAAGCCTGAGAGAAATTTCCTGTAAACCTCAACCACAGGGTGCTCATGTTTTCCACAATCCTGACAAATATTGGAGTGCTGATTTGAGAGGGTGGACTTGCAGAAGAGATCAGTAATGCTTTAGTAATCACTGCATTTAGTGAAAGTATCACCTTTGTTTTCTTTACTTCACTCTCTCAGTAAAAGTAACTGATCAATTTACTCTTGTACAGATGTTTTTATCCCAATTTAATATGTCAGGGAGTGTTTTTAAAGTCCCAACATTTTAAGATGTATTAATTTCGTGTTTACATTTCACACACATCTGGGTGACAGTGTTATAGCTGACACTCATTACTGTGTGTTTTACTCTTCAGCAAAGAGAAAATAAGGAACAGCAGGAATACAGCCCATGTAACTTTGTCTAATTGCATGATAAATCATGCTGGATATTCAGTCTCTGTTCTGATTCTGAGTGCTTCAGTGAGTATTGCTGCGTAGCTCACTCATAAACTACTTTAAAGGCTATTACTCCATTTTTTAAATATTACTTTTTAAAATACTTTAAAAAATACTACTACTATTGAATACACCCAATCCTCCTACAATGAAGAGAGAGGGAACAGGGAGAGGAACTGGTAGAGTCCAAATGTTACTCTACTGTAAAGTATCTTACACTTTCTTTTGTTAACACTATCAACTTCCCAGTTCTTTTTCAGAATTTGCTCCTCCACTCCTGCTCAGGCTGGGTGCTTGCTTTGCTTTGCTTTTCCTTCTATATTAGGGTACAGCTAGGGACAGTGATATGACATGTTGCAGATAACATCCTAACATATTAAATAAGGATGTTCAAACATAGTGACAGATCCTGTTGTATGATGATACATCAGGGCAGCTCAAAGATAAGAATTTTAATATATTCTATTATAGAATCACTTAAGCTGACTAAGTGATAGCTGTGGGGGGAACGGCATAGCTTGCAGCTTCTGGAAAGGGTTAAGAGACCTAGCAATGGGAAAGAAACACCTGGGTGCTATAGGGAGACAGAAATAGGAGTGATCAAAATTAACCTGTTAAAGAAAAAATCCTTGATCTCTTTGAGTAGTTTTGAGAGGTGACACAAGGAGTGTAATTTTCTCCTCTAGATGGAGGATGAGACATCCCCAACATATGTGACCTGACAAGACAATCTTTCTGAACTTTCTCCAGCAACAACTTTCCTACGGTTTCCCTGAGTATAGGCTATGAATAAATACCATTAGATCATAGCATCATAGAATCATAGAGTAGTTTGGGTTGGAAGGGACCTCCAAATATCATCTAGTCCAACTGCCCCTGCAATGAACAGGGACATCTTCAACTAGATTGGGTTGCTCAGAGCCCTGTCCAACAGGACCTTGAGTGTTTCCAGGGATGGGGTATCTACCGAGGTGGTAGATGGGCAACCTGTTCCAGTGTTCCAGTGTTTTGCCACCCTCATCATAAAAAATTTCTTCCTTATATCTAGTCTAAATCCACCCTCTTTTAGTTTAAAACCATTACCTGTTGTCTTATTGCAACAGGCCCTACTAAAATGTCTGTCCCCATCTTTCTTATAAGCCCCCTTTAAGTACTGGAAGGCCGCAATAAGGTGTCCCGGAACCTTCTCTTCTCCAGTCTGAACAACACCAACTTTCTCAGCCTGTCCTCGTAGGAGAGGTGCTCCATCCCTCTGGTCATTTTTGTGGCCCTCCTCTGGACACACTCCAACAGGTCCATGTCTTTCCTGTGCTGAGGGCTGCAGAGCTGGATGCAGTACTCCAGATGGGGGTCTCACCAGAGCGGAACAGAGGGTCAGAATCACCTCCCTCAACCTGCTGGCCACAATAGATACTCTGATGGTGTCAGCCTGCCCCATTTCTCCTAAACCTCTGAACCCCATCTTTGCTACATGGTGAAGGAGCAGACCTATCTCAGGATGATGGAAAAGGGAAGGAAGAGAGTGCCAGGAGTACGTGGCTTATTGACCTGCAGTCTGCTCTTTGTTTGGATCTGATAAGAGTATTAGACAGTCATGGGGAACTGGAGGCTGGATAAATCACCCTGGTGGTCTTATCTGTTGTTCACCTTCTCTCACCCCCCACCCGGGATCCTTCACATCTGATGAAGGAACTGGGGTGGGAAGCATCCACAATGGATTTATTGCACTCATCCAGACTGATACAACATGCCTGTAGAGAAACATGTGGTGCTCTTTTGGTGTTGTAATAAGGAGGCTGTGCCATGCCCTGCAGGGATAGTTAGGTACCACTGAACGAAATGGAGAATATATTGTGAGATTCATATCCATACAAAAGCTGGGCTTGACTGAAAGGCCTTCTAGGTCTATCTCATTTCTAATTTTCATTAGATAATCATCATTAAGAACACTATTAACTGTATTAAAATGTTTTCTTTCTTCAGCTGCAAATTATTTTTGCATGTTAAGTTAGATTTTATCCCCAGAGAAAGCATCCGCCATAAATTTGGCTTCCAGAGAAAGAAAATATCTTTCAGAATTCATTGTTAAAGTACAGCTGAAGACTTTAGGCATGTGAAGGGCATGACCTTTCATATTACGAAAGGGTCTGTTTGCCTCTCCCTTCATAACAAAGATAAAATGCTTCAAAGACCAAGGCCTCACTTAAACCAGATCCCTGGAAATAATGGCAGAACGTGACTTCTGAAATGTGGGTAGGAGCTGGTGTGGCCACAACACACCTACTGCAATTACTGCCATAA
>VUYV01000094.1:1787651-1932651 GCA_008711295.1 Anarhynchus alexandrinus | reverse complement strand
TGTGGAGGTTTCCTATGGACGTGTGCATATGTTCACTGGAGAATGAGTGTGCCAGTAAGATCTTGTGTACTTCAAGGAAGAGAAGCCAAACACAGAGAAAACAGACAGTATTTGACATCTCCAGATGTATTCTCTGAGTAGACTGAAATTTAGATCAGTTCAGCAAATCCTGTTGGATGTCGAAGTGTAGCATTCGGAGAACCATCCCCAAGTATTCTGGCACACCATATTCTCTTTTCCATTTCATTCTTTGTCAGTGTTCTACTTCCCAGAGACAGTTAGACAAGACAGTTTATATGGCTTGACAATATTATCCCTTTTTTTTTTCTTGTAGTTAGTGCTTCCATGTTATATCTTCTTAGTCCATCCTTCTTGAACCTAGCAGTGCAAACACAAATCTTGCAGCTCTTTCTGATGGAGAATCCCATGCAAGAATGGTGAGTTTTGTTGTATGGAAATGTGCCCCAAGATTTGAAAAAGAGACTTTGAGAGTCTTTACTTTTTGTTATCAATTATTATATTATTTTAACAGGAGAGCTTCGTGAGGGAGATGCTTGTTTCTTTACCAGAATTTGGCCCTCTAAATTTGTTGAATGGGTGACCATATTTTGAGAAGAACCAGATGACTAGCTGCATGGAGAAAATGTGACCATGATAAAGAAAACCTAAATAGACTACAGAGGTATAACTGATACGTTGCTATCTTCTGTGGAGATGAAGACACTATTCGTATGCCATGTACAAGGGTGTATTTGCATATCAAATTTGGGTGTTAAACAGCTCAAGCCTCTTTCAGAAAGTAGTGGTGAAGGGACAGCACATGAGTGAGGGCCTCACTGTGGGAGGAAGAAGGAGGATCATCACTTAATTATTTATTTCCCATGTATCAGAAAATGCTAGCTCTTCCTGCCTGGAGTTGAACCACAATAAAAGACAGATCTCCTGCCATACAAAGAGAACCAGAAATGGTTGCTTTCATATAAAATCAAGGTGAACTAACTTGCAGTCAAACCTTGCTCATGTTTCCAAGTCCCAATGCTTCCACAGGTCCCTCCAAATTTTTTCATACTGCTCCTGGTGAAAGTCAGCTGCGTTCACATTAAAAGTACGTAAAAATCAATTGCAATGTGGTAAGCTGGGATGGCTGTTACAGACTGACATAGCCAACGCTAATAGAGTTCTACAGAGTAAGATACAGCATGGTATCCCACAAGTAAGACCTAGGTCCATTTGAGATACCTGAATCACCCTTCCACCTAAATCCTAAAGACTGGACATTTGAATCCTTGTGCTAACAGGGAACTACCAATTTTTAATATATATACTTTTTTAGAATTTTGCTATTCAAGAGTCCTGTGAATATTACCCTCCTTCTACTTTATCTGTCAGCATTGTACCCTTCTCTTTCCTCTCAATTTTTCAAAAACAGACCCCCAAAAAAATAGAGGGAGAAACAAAAATGCCTGAAGCTTAAACATTCCGAAGGGAAGAGGTTCCAAATATCTTTTATTTTAGCATATATTCTTTGCTAAATGAGTTTTGATTTTTTGTTTGAAACTTAATTAAGAACAATTCATTTTTTCCTTGAACATTGTAATTTAGGAAAAAAAATATAAAAAATATTCCCTAAAGAAAATCCTAAGTTATGCCTACCACACTTTTTTTTTTTAACCAGTTTTGGGTGTACTGGTTTATTTAGAGATATGGCTTTTTTTTTTTTTAAGTCCTAGCAAAGTGGAACAGCAATGAGTAGTCACTGAAAAAATGTTGGATATTTGCTATCAACTTCATCTGCTCAGAGCTTAAAGTCAGGCTCAGTGGTTGCCAATAAAAACAGGACAGTGGCTATTGTCCCAGCGATATGGGCAGTGCTGTGGAAGGTCCTGTGCAGAGACGTAAAACAAGAGGGGAAGAGAAAACGTCAGAAGAAACCTGGGTAATGTGGCAGTACCGATCCATGAGACAGTAGCAGGAGGTGAAGGTGGGAGGAAATACTGCAAACGTTTTGAATGTGGGCAGCTTGAATGCGAGAAGAATGAGCCAAATATTAGTTAGCTAGTATTCGACTGCAGAAGGATTTAGCAGGCAAATCTGTGAGAAGACAGAAGTATTTGAATACCAACCAAGAAAATAGTTTGCATCCCAGTTTTATTTAGCCAGCTGTACTATAAGACACACAATAGTTTAAAAATTAACTGTGCTGCAGTGTGTATGTGTGGGTGGGTATAAAGGGCAATAAAACACGGGAGTGTGCCTTTCGTACCTGTGTCTCTTAGATCTGATGCAGATGTATAACTAATATTTTCATTCTGCAAACGTCTATGTGTAGGAAGAAAATGTAGCTGGTTAAGAGGCCATAAGCAGTTTTAAAATGCTTTCTTGCAGATCTGTATGAACTTCGTATTTTTGAATGCTGAGTAAGAATATATTCCCTCTACGAACGTGATTGAGGTAGCCATTAAGCTTGAAGTTCAGGGCTTAAATATAGGACCTCTGTATAATTTTTTCTAAAAAATTGATGCTCTCCTGCAAAGTGATGTTCTGGAATACAGGAAAGATAATGACCCATGCATATACATGTTGGATAAGTGGCTGGGGTTTATAGGCTGTGTATATGAGGCCCTTCCTGTCAAATGATGCTAAAGGTGCTGTAATTTCCATTTATTTGTTAAAGGACAAAATAATAATCAGTGGCTGTTTTACCGTGTCTTCAAGAGCTGAGTCTGTGTCTTATGCTGGTATTCTGCGTACACCAGGGATACAAACGGCTGAAGCAGAGAGTTTCGGGCCAGGGTAAGCATAAAGGGAGGTACCCGAGTCGTTTCTGTTTCCAATGTTGGGTAGCGGAAGCATCTTTTGCCCCTGGTGGAGATTCTCATGTGAGCCTGACCACCTGAAGATGCCTGGGTTGTCACTCACACCCCAGACTTCAGTCTAGAAGAAGCAGCAGCTCTCGCACTTGCTCTGTTGTGCACCACGTGAGCTGGGACACATGGGTCACGCAGGCAACCGTGAAGCTGGGCTGGCACACAGCACAGCGCTGGTGGGTGTGGGGGTGTGTGTGTTGTAAGTTTGTGACAAGACGGGGTCCCATTTCAGGGTGGAGGCTTTGCATCTTTGCATCCCACCTTGAAGTGCATGGGAAGAGCACAAGGGCAAAAGAAGGGCAGGGTGTGGGGAAGGATGGAGGGTTGTCTGGCGGGCAGATTCATGGTGGTAAAGGGCATGGGGTAGAGCGTCTAATTTGGGCAGGTGGGATGTGTGCAATATGGGACATGAATCAGGGGAGGGGGCAGTTAGGAGGTATGACACATGTGGAAATCAGTGAGGTTCCTCCAGCTGGACAGGCTGTTGGGGGGAGAACAGGAGGAAAATTAACAGTTAAAGAGAATTAACTTTATAGATGAAGAGAAAATCTTTGAGTTTTAATTAAAGACGATGAAGCAAGAGGAACAGTTCTATCTCTGTGAATAGTGGCAGGGAGGCAAAAGCAGGTGCTAGGCCAGTGCTCCCAGGCTGGGCACTGAAGGTGCTGTGTTTGGGAGCTCCCAGCCTTGTATTTGCAACAAGTCTTGCTGGCAGATGGTCTGAAGATGAGTTGTCTGTATGGAGAATACAGTGAAAGCACGGTGTTTTCTCACTCATACCTACATCAAGGAGAAGTGGAACAAAATGGCGGTAGAGATATTGCTTGATGAACAAACTTGATTTTCAGAAGGTACTCTATGGGTGACTTAAAGACCTTTTGAAAAGTGTAGTGTCTTACAGAACATGCCTTTACAGTAAGTAATCACGCAATGCTTGGGCTCCCAAGCAACTGATTAAGGCCATGGCTGCAAGTTTAAATTCTTTGATGAAAGCTATTGCCTGCTGGATGGGTTGATAACGTATGCAGCTTAAAAAAAATATCTTATTATGAAGATGGGATGCCATTATGTCAGTTATTGTGGCCCAAGACTTGATGTTTCAGACTGCAGCTGGAAAATTAATATCTGAAATAGTGATTTGACAGTCATCTACAATGAATGCAGGTTGTAACCATCTATGAGGTAGATGGTATACTTGCAGAGTCAAAAAAACCCTGAAACTAGTAACATAGGATTTAGATTAACATTTGTGGTATTTGGGGCTACTGCTTCAAGACACAAAACATCAATTTTAAGGATATTTTTTTCTAAATTAGGTCTCATTTCACACCCTGGTAAGAATTTGCCTTCTCCTTCTATTTTTGTTGCTGCCTGAGGAAATGAAAAAGAAACCAGCTTTTTTTTTTGTGTTGTTTAATCCAAATGTTTTCCTAAATACACGATTTGACCGTGGCCAAAGTGTATTTATCTATGTTTCGAACAACACTTAAAAGATGGTAAGGCCTTTGTATCTGTCTTCTACCTTGTTACAGAGCTTCTCTAAAATCAGCATGATAATGTGACTCCCTGTCATAGAGCATTGACTTTCCAGAGACCTTAACCAGAAAGACATAAAGTCATGGTCATTTAGGTTGGGAAGGACCTCAGGAGTCCAACCTCCTGCTCCAAGCAGGGTCAATACTGAATCCAGACCAGTCACTGCACTGGGATTTGCCCAGCTGGGCAAGGTTGAAAACCAAGGTTGAAAAATCAAAGCAATAGGGTCTGTAGAAGACAGGAAGCCATTAGTACTGGTAATTAAGGACGAAAATATTTTACATTTTAGTGACTTGGCATGTTTAAGCTTAGCACAGGCTTGTTCTTTTATCTCATGATGCTGTGCTAAAATCGTCTTGGCAAAGCAGGTGGCTAAGAAGGGTGTCAGCAAAGAAGCAGCTGCAGTCTCATCATTTAGACTCAGAAGTGCCTTCCACTTCCTTATTAAAGGGGCATATAGGGCAGCGATATTCCCCTAGAAGGACTTGCTGCCTCGTTTGCTAGGGCCACAACTTGCCTTTGGAGCTTGTACTGAAACCGCCCCCTCCCCAACACCCACACGCACCAACTTCTCTCTTTCTATGGCACAGCGTTTCATGTATTGCCCCATTAAAACACTTTCCTTTGTTAGGGAGCTCTCATTCCTCTTTAATTATGTCCTCCAGAGTGGCATTCAAGGATAGGTTATTTTCCTTCTTTGTAGAGGATGTGGAATAATTTTCCCAAGGCAGTTTTAGCTTCCCCTTTCCTTTAGTAATCCTAGTGTTTTAAATTACTCCTTTAATCACCTTCTCAAAGTAATCACCATGCAATAACCTGTCCTGTGATTCTGACTTAGGAGTCAGAAACTTTCCCTTTTCTGTGGCTGAGGAGATGACTGAGAAAGTACTATTTTGTGGTTTGTTTTTGAAACATTTCATTAATTTCGCTCTTTTTTTCTTTCACCTACTTTTTAAGAGGATCTGAGTTGGAGGAGGGATGATGTTTCCTGGATGCTTCAGATTTCCCTTCTTGTTTTAGGATTTTTGATTAACTCCTCAGTTTTAATGATTATCATCCTCTGCAGAATTCACTTCCATTAAAAACCATCTTTTCCAGATCTGATTAAACTCTCTTTATTTAGCTCTTGTTGAGCCCTTTGTGATATGTGGAATCCAGCAGGGCTACAATTAACCAGCTCTGCTCCTCAGAGAGTAGCTTGAAGCCACCTTTTAAAAAACCTATAGAAAAGAATTAAATGTGTGGTCTCCATCTCTGTGAAATGGCAATGCTTACGATAATTGACTACCACACTTGTCTAAGAATACATGGGGCAGCCTTTTTTTTTCATGCAGAACCAGTTCAGCATACTCTTTCCTGTGTGGGCTTCACTTTGATTCTTTTCTACCAACTTTGCTTTCATGGATCCCAAACAAAGAGAAATAGTTGATAGGGATGTTCAACATTTGTTCCCCGACTATAGTTTTTGTGCTGCCAACTTACAAGCTTTGGCATGCAAGAATCCCAGTACAATTTGTTCAGAAAATTTTAAATACCTTGGGATTTCTTCCCACTTTTTCTGCAGTTTGCATTCACAGTTCTTGATTTTAATTTCGTCAATTTTTAGCTATATCCATAGGATGGCAGCTTTACGCGGAATGTAGGTGGTGCTGAAATGGATGGTGAACATCTGTGTAAATGAGACACGAAGACAGAAAGTGCAACCTGATTTTGCAGATGACAAGAAATCATTCAACCTGTCTTGAGGAAGCTGCCTTGTTCTTTGTCCATTTTTAAGGGGGTGATTTTTCACAACTGGCTAGTACACGATTAACTCCATTGCTCTCTCTCTCTCTCTCTCTTTTTTAAAGCCTTGGGAATGTGTGACTGCTGGGTGCCAGGATGCCTTCCTCATCTAAGCGGACTTTTGGGAAATCCTTCGTGGGAAATCCAGACTTCTCTCACCTGGCTTTGGAGATGTCGGGGAATTTGCCAGTGAGGCTTGTTAACCACAGAAGAACTGGTTTCAAAATGCAGATGGACATGATTTTGATGTTTCTTATCTGAGTCATATTCTTCAAAGCAAGAAGTTTAGGTGTTTTCAGAGTATGTACAGAAGGAAATGGTGTGAACAATCTAAACATGATCAGGTGTGCACAGGCCTTGCTTCTAAGGCAAGGACCACCGCTGGGTTGTGAGGAAGGGGAAGACATCTTGCATTTTGGACAGTGACTAGCATAATAGGATTTTTGCAGTACAAAATTAAAATAAATTGTACAGAGAACATTTCAGGAAAAAGACATTGTGGGCAAGCTAAGGATGCCTTCCAGGGAAGAATGTTCTCTCTTAAAGGAACCCACCTTGCCTGCTGATTGAAACTACACATTACATGAAATATATCCATTTAGAAGGACTGTGCAACTGCACATGGGAATGTGTGGTAGAATAGCTGGCACTAACATGGGGCTGATTCTTCTGTCCTCTCCATCCTCTTGGTTTCACCCCACAAATAAAAAGATATTCTGAATTGTGATGGAGGCTAACCTGTGACTTGCCCTCTTAAGTCTGGAAGGACCAGTCCTAGGTTAAAAGTTGAATGACAATTTACGTATTGGTAATTAGCACTAGTAAAGTGAGTTCTGACTCTGAGAGGCCTATTTCCCAACCACCTGTTGTTGTTCTCCCAGTTTACTCAGGAAAAACTGTCTAAATCCCATTATAAGAAACCCAAGCAGACTAAACCTTTCAAATCTGATGATAGAGATCATGTTTGAGAATGTTGCTTGCTGAGGACCCAATCAGACTCCATGTGCACGTGCACAGAAACCAGCTGTACTGGAGACCATGTGACAGTCACTCATGCCCAAGTTTTTGAAAAAGAAATTGAGCTCATACCATACTAACCGGTTGTGAAAAATCCCACCCTTAAAAATGGGCAAGGAACAAAATGAACAAAGTAAGATATAAGGCTATACTGTTCATTGGAGTCCTTCCTATGCATGCAAAATTTCTGCATAGTAATTTCTTATGTTATACTATGTGTTTCAGTATTCCAGATACTCGAAGATAGGATCGTGCTGTTTCTCTTACATGTATAACAAAAAGCTGGGAGAATGAATCTATTCCAGAAGTGAAATTTGGTTTTGAAATGAGTAACTTTTAGAAGCAGCAGATGGCTAATAATGAAGAAAAAAATTATATGTGGTCACATGATGACATTTGCTTTTTTAATAAAGAGTTTCTTTTGCTTCCATTTCATATGTTTTCTATAAAACACTACCTTGTGGGCACTGTCACTTTGAGCCAACATGGACTGACACTGCCACAACCTTGTGTTTTTCCTCCTGTATCCTCATCCTTGTCCAGCCATTTCTACATCTACATTTCTGTGGCTTAAGTGGTGAACTGGATCTCAGAAACTGAGATGAGTTAAAATAACAGAGGAAAATACTCACAAAATCATTTAGGTTGGAAAAGACCTTGAAGACCATCGAGCCCGACCGTAAAGCTAACACTGCAAAGTCCACCACTGAACCATGTCCTTAAGCGCCACACCTACACGTCTTTTAAATATCCCCAGAGCCTTTCTTCACCGGGCACCTTTCCAGCCACTCTTCCCCAGGCCTGTAGCACTGCATGGGGTTGTTGTACCCAAGAGCCTCTCATATTGCAGCCATTCAATAGGTTTCTCTTGATATGACATTCCTGTATATGTTAACTGAATATGTATATATTAACAGAAAAGAGGCATTTCTAATGAGGGTTCAAACCACAGTTCATCCCCACTCCCTGGTCCAGTTCAGATAACCCCCTTGAATGGCAGTGACAAACTCAGTGTGGTGTCAGAGAATTGATGGGGCAGGTGGGATGCAGAACAGCTTCTGAAGGTACCGCAGGAAGAAGGCTCTGAAGCAATGACCTAATTAACATGCTGGGAGCTCCGAGCCAAGTTAAATTTCTTGGCAGTGTGCGAGGGGTTTTTGTTTGTTTGTTCTGTTGTGGGTTTGGGTGGTTTTTTTTAATTATTATATTTTGGTAAATGACTGTCTTGAGAATTTTGGTGTAAAGAGCCATCATTGGTTTGGTCTCCTGTGGAGCAGTTCAGATGTAAAGTCCTTTCACCCCTCAACCCCAAATTTTGTAGCGCTGAAGTAACCCCCATGATAAGCATGCATGCATGTCAAAAGTAAATAACTGAGCAACCATGAACTAACAGGGGTCAAGATATATAAGAAGTTCAGCAGACGTATTACAGCAGTGACTCAGGAGGACAGCATATTAGTAAATTAGGCTTTTGCCAGATGTAAGAACTGATCCTTTTTCAATTGGGTATCATCTGAAAGGTCAAGAAGTAATGAAGCATGGGCGTACAGATCCCCTATTGCCATGTGTTGCTACAAACTCTTATCTCATAATGCAGTAGCAGTTACAAGATACCAAACATAATAAACCAACATCCTGTGGGTGTCCTAGGTGCAGATCAACGGTCTAAAGAGTATTCTGCAAGAAATGACAATGGATGGAACAGCAAAGAAGGGGCATTTTATACTGCGTTCCTTAATTTTATTGTTTCAGTGTATTTGCAGTTTTCCAATATTTCACATTCCAGTGCTCTCCTGTGATGCAACTGAGTGCTGTTTACTCTTGAATAATTATCAAAAGATCAGAAGCCAAATCCTCTTCTGATTTACACCAGAACATATTAAGCTACCTCTGTTGATTTTTAGCTAATTTGGAGGTGCTCCAAGTGCATGCTGGTGTAACCGACAGGAGAATTTGGCCCTGTATCTCCACAAGAAATAATTTCCTAGATGGATACGAGTCCTGGTACTAAGGTAAATGTGACAGAAAATCTGTGATTAGGTTGGATTGACTTCCACACTAGAAACCTTTTTTGTAAATACTATATATAAATACCAGAAAAATGCTGTTTNCCGATCTTCCCCTCTATTATTAGAAAAATGCAGTTAGGATCTCACTTGTCCCTTGGGTATAATCCCCTTGTTTAAATGGGCACACCATTTCTTGAATCAGGGGGCAGATTTTGGAGCACGTTTCCTAAGGTTGTTTTTTTTTTCCAGTTCTTATTTTATGTGGTGAAGTGATTCCACTTATATGTAGTTGCTTACATTGCACAGTTTAATTGTTGTTCCCTAGTTGTGAGGCAAAAACCATAAGTTCTCTTAACATCCTCTTAAGTCATCAATGAGTCGGTAAATCATTGTAACTACTTGATTTTTTTCTGAACTTCTGCTTTCCACAAAAGAAGGGGAAGGGTGGAAACAAGCCTAATCTGTTAGACCTGGCCACATTAATACAATTCAAATTAATATTTTCTCTTCCTCATCATTACAGATTGCATGTTCATGAGGGTTTGTTAAGTGCCTTTGTATGGTAAGATAATATTTAATGTCCACCATGACCAACTCCTCTGCTCCTGTAAGTTTTTGTATACAGTAATGTCTCTTTTTGTAAAATCCTTGGTTAGTTATTATTTCTGCTTCACTTGATTGCATGTGTATTGTCTCTTCCAATCTTGTTGAGATCAGTTCTCCGTTTATTGAGATCATTGCAAAATCCAAACCCTTTGCGTAGCTGGTTTACTTTTCCACAGATGCTGACATATACACCACTGCTTCTGCATCAGTCTCTTCTTGGTCTCTTCTTGCTTGCACTACCGGAGACTGTGTTCCAAGTTCCCATGTGCTACTACAAGCAGCAATGTTTTGGAGGTTTTCCCTCAGGGCCAATACTCTTCCTCACTTTGTCCTTAGTGAAACGTAAACCAAATCCCAGCTAAACCCTTAGTGTGAAGTTCATGCTGCAAGAAGATGCAGGAAACTTTATCTGCATGGTCTGGATATTTGTGCAATTCAGACATTACCAGTGAAGTACCTCACTGCTGAAGGTCGGACCATCGGTCTAAAGATTTTTCTACAACATTAGCTGCCTGCCTGTTAGCTTTTTAATTATGTGGAATAGACTGTGAACTGTTTATACCTCTACCAATAGCAGTTACTCACATGAGAGCCACACTAAAGTCACCGATGGAAGTAAGGAGCTCCATACGTGATTCATTGCAACACAGTATTAGTCAGGAGTTCCTATCTTACTGCCGTTGGATTTTTACTTTCTACTGTGTTTTCGAGCTCTGAGTATTTATTCCATGTGAGTTTTACCCCAGTCAGCTGTTTTAACCCCAACATGTTCTCGTTCCCCAGCAACACAATCTTAAACCCCACAAATAATACTCTAAATCAAATGTAATATGCTGGAAGATATGAATCATAACATTTGAGACAGCATCCCTGCCTGCATCTGTAATTTGTTCTGATTTATTAAGAAGAAAACAGGGCAAAAAGTTCCTGCATTTTACTTTGGTTCCTTTCATTTTTGAAATCCATTGTTAGTAACTAAGCTGCAGTTTATTTATGATCAGAACTCTATGATGGTTTACCTGTACTGTCAAGTACCAGTGAAAGCCACTCTTCTGCGCAACACAGACACTTACTAATCCATGCAGTTGCCTTGAAACTGAAGAGTTGTTTCAAAATTAACCTTGACTTCAGCACAGGGTCTCTTAAATTGTGTTCATTTTCTGTGTGTATGTTTTAATTCCCACATTCTAGTGTACAAATAAACTATATCTCTGGATAACTTGGGACCTACTGAATGCACTTTGATATTATGCAAGATCTTGTTAACTTTATCTATGTTTCATTGCCTTTTTTTGCAGAAAGGGAGAAGGGGAAATTGGAGCAAGGTCTTAGTTTACTACTATTCATCAACAGCGTGAAAAAAAATCAAAGCCACATTAATAAACTAAATATTACCTCCCACTGATCTCTGGCTACCAGGCAGATAGAGTTCTTTCTGATGGACTCCTAAGAGGGTCTTCAATAAAGTAAAATATTGAGCTTGACGTTTCTCTTGCTTGCTGCCAGGAAGGTCTAAATTGAGTACCAGTTGTTTTTCAGATTAATCCATTTGAGAGTATAGAATCTGGCAAGAGTATTTTACAACTTTTTGAAAATGTGTTTAAGCTTAATATAGTTTTGGGTATTTCATGTATGTGTGCTTAATTATAAAACACTCATCTGATATCAAGTACAAGGTATTAGCATGAATGCCTAAAGAGACTTGGTAGAAATGAGCGAAGTACAGCAGCAAAAAGCAATGCTCAGCTTAGATGAGGGACAGCGCCAAAGCATCTGCAGTGTTTTTCTGAAATGTTGCCATGTTTTAAGCGATGACTGCTCCTGCAGTACTTCTGTTCCTGGGGGCCTGGTTCTTCCTCTTGTTTACACCATTTTTAGCTCAGTTGACTTGAGAATTAATTATATTCCTGTAAATCAAGAGAAGGAGGAGACTTTGGCTCAATCTTCCCTGTCAACTGGAGAAATGCAATAACTCTCCGGTGCTGACTGTAAAAGAAATCTGAATATAGAATGAAGGGTCTAAGAGTTTAGCGGCCTTCTTCAGTTCCAAGCCCCTTCGTTTGAAGTTTGGTGAAGGATATGGCAGTTGCACATGTAAAGAAGTGTTCAGCTTTATGAGCAATTAGCTTTTGAGCCCTACATGACTGCATTGGGAGGTACAAGTGGTATGATCTAGAGCTGGCTGTTAAGTATTCAACCCAATGTTTCTCCCTTAGAAAAAAAACCCCACACAACAAACCCACAGTTCACTGAAGCTGAAATTACTTATCACTGAAAGGCACTGGTTTTGACAGAATCTTTGAAGGGAAATTTTTGTCATCTAGGTTAGAATTTTGGGAGGAAATAAAACCCCATCCCAGAAGGGAAAATGTCCTTCTGGTTGGACGAACAACAGGTGGGGGCAACCGAGGTGAGAAGAGGGTCTTGGACACTCTCACATGCCAAGTGCACAACTTGCGCTCACATGCAAACACTGCACGACTGGTCATTCTGATCTTCATCCTCTTGTCCCTCCCTGTGGTCATCCTGAATGGGAGGTGGCAAGGAGTTTTTGTTTCCTGGGACTCTTAGACATGTTAAAACTCTCTGAAGACTCTTCTCTTTATGTGTTTTCTGTCTCTGTGATGGAAGCCTTTGGATCACTGAAATTTTGCAGCTTGGGTTCTGACCCTCTGAGTATTTTGGGCCATACCTCAGAGACCTAACATTATTTCTCAGGTTATATGATGCTTTTTTAACTTACATTAGAAATTTGTTCCACCTTTTTCAACTCTCTCTGCTTTTTTTCAGAGGCTTTCACAAAGCTCTGCCCAATTTTTATCTGTGTATACAGTTTAATATATACACATGTAAATAACGCAACATGCATTATATATATATACATGACATGCAAAAATCATCTACTACCTCACATTCTGTTTGTGGATAGACATCAGAGTCTCTGACAAAACGTATCACAGCTCATCGCTTGTTCTGACCACAGTAACATGTAATTCTGCTAAAAACAACCGGAGGAAATTTGTCGAAGGTACCGAACTTCCTTCTACTAGAAGCATAACCACTGTATGACGTTGGTACGTTGCCAGTGTCATCAGACAACTGAGTATAACAAATAATCTAATGCTGATCACAAAAAATAGGAAGGAGAGATGTGTTTTATGTAAATTAATTTAGTTTTTAGAATTAATTCCTTAGCATAGCTGGCAAGCATAACAACCATGGAGATTTTTCCCTTCTCTGGCGCTCAGCTGAGTTTAATATAGCACTGTTGTTAGCCCTATAAAAATTACTCCACTATGGGAACACACTTACTGCATGATAAATCATATCACATGGATGCAAATAGAACAAGGCTGAATTGGCACATAGCACGGCTGTGTAGAAATAGCCAAAATTGAAAATGGTTTGAAATCCCTAGGTGAATGACTGTACACATGGCTGTACAATAGGCTAAATATCTACTCAAAGACAATGAGAAGCAGGGTACCCTCTTTTGCTTCTGAAACTCAAGTGAAATTTCTCAAAATTATGACATCAAATGACCAAACTTGTCCTTGGAGAGAATGTATTATTTATTGAATTTTAGGTTTGGAACAAGATTGATTTGAAAGTGTGGTAAGATAATTGAAACTGCTAAAAAAACCTATCTTGGAAATAATGATTATTAAACAATGGAATTTCAGTAAGTGCCTATGAGAGTGGTTACTGGAAAATTAGCTACTGGTTATATTTTGAAAACAAAGTTAGCGCTGAGCTTGCCTTATAAAACAGGAATTAATTGTATAATTTTTGTTTTTCTGACTCCTCAAGGCATTGGAGATTTTATTTTAATCTGACAGATCTTAATGGCTTTTAGAAAGATGCTTTATGAAGAAAATCTCAAGTCACTGTCCAAGAAAACCAATCCAAGATTATTCTACCATCTGTGGGCGACTTGGATGCACACAGACATTAATCTATCTACTGGTCATGTCTGGGGTTTACTGACAGAAAAGGCTCTTTTATTAAAAATGCCACTTTCTGATCCTTAGTGCTCAGGAGGGCTTAAGCCATAATGTGACATCTGTTGGCTCAACCAATTATGTATAAGGCATTTTTGATGCAATGGTTTTGTTAGAACATGCCAAAATCATTGAAACTTTAATTGGAAAAAATTTCACAGGTCCAGATTTTAATTTCCAGAGAGAAAGGGAAGGAGAAGAAGAGAACTGAGTTCATTCATTTCGGAAGAGTCAGTAGTTAAGACATCCATCTGCTTTGAGAAGCCAGATTCATATGCCTGCTCTGCCATATTCATCTTCGATGGCCCGTGTGAGTCCTTTGAACAGAGGTCTTAGGAAAGCCTGGTCTGGTGAGTAAAACTGACGTTGGAATGAAAAAAAAAAGTGTCTTTACTTTGCATTAGATAGTAAATAAAATGGACATCCCTGGCAAAATAAAAGTCTGTTTGACCTCCCTCTAAGCAATTTGGCTAAATCCTGGAATAGGCTGAGAATGAGTTGCTATGGAGATAACAGTACAAGAAGAAAGAAAATATATGTTTAATGTAAAAGCAGAGAATTGACCCATAGCCTGACAGTACTACTATTAAACTATGAATACCACCATAAACACAAGTCAGGGAAAATCCTATGGAGAACAGAGCATGCAGAGTCAACTTTTCAGGTCACAGGTGCTCTAAGGCCCAAGTTAGAGCCATGAAAGTCAGCATCAGTGTGTCATGGTCCGCTTAGCTGCAGACTGGCTAATCTGAAACCAGACAAAAGTAGCAGTTCCTGATGTAACGGAAAATATCTGAAGCCTCGAATTGTCTCTCTGTGCATCTGCATTAGAGTTTTAATCCTGACCAGGAGTGTGGTTTGATGTGAAAATCTTGGTCCCCGCTCCCTGTGGTTTACACCATGGTGAGGTCTCCAACCATGGAAATGTATTCCCTTCAGATGAAGCTAAACTGGAATATGTGCTCTAGGAGCATGCTTAATGGACTCTAACCACTAACAGAAAAGCAGTCCACAGGCTAGGGCTATTTACTGCTTATGCTGGCAACAAGCCATAACCAGAAGTAGCCAAATGTCGAATTTTTGTTTTATTACTCTACTGTACTCTACTCTATCAGTTCTGAGTTTTTCAGAAGTACATAATTTTAAACCATAATTTCCATAATCAAGGACTCAAAGAAGACCACTTCAAAACCACTGAACTATATTTTTCTAAGTATGTCATTAAATGATGTAAAGACATATTGAAAAGGGTGTTCTAATTATACAGAGGTGCCCCTTTATAGTTGTTAATTTTTCTGTTCTACCCCAAGCCATAGACTTTGGAGTCCTTTTCTGAGGATTTTAGGTCCTGACCCCTGCCGGCTTTGTATGGAATGTGGAAATTCAGGAAGGCTGGGTTCCAGTCTTGTCACTCAGGGTATTCGAAATCCTGCCCCACAGCTCTCAGCAGAGCCAGATGTTCACTTGCCTGGCAGCTGGTCATGGATCACAGCCTGCCTGAGGCTCAGTCACAGCTTCTCGAATTTTGTGGTTATGAACTCTACAGTGGTCCCGTAGGCAAGCCTCACCTGGACTATGCAACCGTGGATCACATAGAGTCTCCCAGACCTTAGGCTTTCCTTTTTGTGCCTGAGAGAGCCTGCTCGATGGATCTGCCACACACAGCTTACACCCTGCCCTGCCCTGCACCAGGCACCTGGCTCTGGAAAGGGCTGCTTTTGCTGGCATTCAGGTGACCTCAAGCTCTTCTTTGTGNTGCCCTGCACCAGGCACCTGGCTCTGGAAAAGCCTACAAAAAGTTCAGGGCTGCTTTTGCTGGCATTCAGGTGATCTCAGGCTCTTCTTTGTATGATTCTCACAGGCAACTACTTGAAGGAAAGGAGGATGTGAATATGGCACATATGAGGGATCAGCTGACTCTCTTCACTTAAATCTTCTACAGCAGGAGTTGGACATGGAAGAACTCATGTCTCTGCTCATCTTCCATCACACGATCTCAGCCAGGAATTTGAATTTATAAGCATAAAACTCAAGAAGATCTCCAGGGGACTCTTTCTTAAAAGACAAAAAAGCAGATGTGATGTTTTGGAGTGTCCACAAACTGTTTACGGATGGCATGATACAATCTGAAGCTGTGTTTTGATGCAGCCCTTTAAAAACATAGTGGCCAAGAAGGTAGGTATAGAGAACTTGGACAGAAGATGTCTGAACACACTCTAGGTCAGCAAAGGAAGGTAGAAGCTAGTTGCATTTGATGGGTACAAGTTGATAAGGGAAGGACTATTTGAAAGAAGAAACTGTGAAGATTAATTCTTTGTTTCTTAAAAGACTTTGAAAACACATAAAGATTGTTTTGAAAAAGGGGGAGGTGGTGATGGTGGCCTATCTAGGGTCACCTGAAGACCATATTCAGTGGCAGGATGACCATCCCACCACTCTGGGTATGTATTCAGTCAAAGGGAGTCCTCCTATAACAGATGTGAAACTTTTAAGCTCTCCTCCTCATCTACATTATGGAGAGATCTTGTTTCAAAAAGGAAAGAAAACAACCCCTCATATCATCCTGTCAATTTTATTAGAACATCTCTTTTTGCCACCTCATCTGCCATTCTATTCTTCATTTTAAATAAAAAGGTTGCAAAGATTGAGATCCTTGAAAAAACAACAAAATATGCAAACCACTAAAGAGAGTGGAGAGAGACATAGACATGTTATAGTAGTATATGAAGAAATAAATGGTGCCTGTATACTCTGTTATTAACTGCTTTAAATAAGAGATTGGGTTTATAGGTATTTCTACCTTTGATTTTTTTTCCAAACTCCCATTGAAAGGAGAAATGAAGCTTTAAAATTTAGAGTATCTCTAGCCTTAAATAACTGAATTTTCATGTCTGTACCCAAACTTCTAGGCAAAAACCATCCCATCTAAAAAAAACCAACCTGTTTTTGTAACCTGGCTATTTACACTTTTAAAACATTATTTTCCTGAATAATGAGTTATGCAAATATACCTTTTAAAGCCCATAATCTTTGCTTTCCTAGCTTCAGATCATTCTGATTTTTGAACTACTAATCAACTACATATCCTACCAAAGCCAATATGAGATACTTGATTCCTATGATAATCACAGTATTTCTAAAAAAGTTTCTAAATAAGGTCGTAGCCCAGCTGGCTGGAAAACTAAAGCCCTAGATATGAGATCTCTATACACTATCACTGCTAGGGAATAAGTGAAACATCATCAATAAAGAAATTTTCGTATCATAAGTAACGTAAGTTAAATGTTACAATACCAAGTTTTGCATGAAGCATTTCTAGCACTATGTATGAACCTGGGAGGGGGGAGGGGGAAGGTGTAGTTAATAATGTTCATTAATTACAACAATTTCTTATATCTAAGTTTTCCTGTGTCCTACATTTTAGACAGTTGCCTACTTTGAAACACCATTGTTATGACATAGTTGGATGTCTTTTTTTTTTTTTTGTTATGGGGAATAAACTTGTAGCATCTGTGACGTTCATGTGATTCTTATTCCCATTGGAGGATGAAGTTTCCTTTGGTGAAATGAGATTCTGGCAAAAAGGGCTATTAATAAATGTAACTTCTTATGCGTAGCGAAGTATTTTGTGTACTTGCAGCATGGGGAATTCTTCAAATGGTTTTCTTTTATGAATAATTGTAAATTTAATGTTGGCATCAATAACTTCTTTAAATGGCTCATTCTGTATCTGAGTTACACACTTCTTAGCAGCACAGCTCAGCTTTGATGAATCTGGTGCATAATTTTAGTTTATACCGTGTGAATACAAAAGCGAGGAAGATGCTAGAATTGTTCAAATTACCTGCCTTTTAAATGGTTTAGGGAAAAAGGAATGCACTACACTTTGGTCAATGAGATTGTAAAACACAAGGGAATCACCATTTTTTGTTTTACTATTCAATTGCAAAACAGATTTAGAAAAATACAAGGGCAGAACACCTACTGAAAAATAAAAGTTTTCTCAAAAATGAATGACCAGATCTAGACAAGAACGATTTTCCTGAAAACAACTTTCTTCTAGAGTCTGTGGTTTTGCTATAGACAACTCCAACTGTAACTAAACAGTTACTTGAAGCTGTGATATTTGCTCATAAGGCATCTATATATGCTAATTACAGTTCTCTCTGCACCTGATATGGCACAGGGTAAAGGAAGGTACAGCTACAGCTTGAACTGTACTGAAGTCAGTGTTTATAACTGTTGTACTCAAAAAGGAAGTTTCTGTACATGGTGTCATTCCAACAGTTCAATGCCTGTGAAGAAGTTTTACTGTTAGGTCTTTAAACGCCCCTTACAACCCATTATGGTAAACAGCCTACAACTCAAAGTCTCAAGCTGACTTTGGTTGAAGCCATTGTCTCAGTTCCTACCAAACACTTCAGGAGCAGGATCAGCTTCTATTCAAATCAATCAACACTGACAAAATGGAAGATAAATATTCAAATGTGGGATCTTCTGGGAGATAGGGAGTTGAGCAATCAATACAAGCCGGAAACCTCTTCCTTTTCTCAACTGAATAACTGAGAAGAAGAAAGAAAACAAGAAGAGAGAGAAGCAGAAGAGAAAAAACAAGTTTTCCTGGGTTTTACTGAAAGGGAAGTGGTCCTCTGCAATCTGTTTTAGCACTCCCTTTTATCTGTGTATGATGTGAACTCCAACTACAGAGATTTTACATATAAATAATCAGAAAAAACAATCACGGAATACTTGAGTTTGGAGGGAAGCTTTAAAGTCTGTCTAACTGGACCTCCTTGCTCAAAAGAGGGTGAGTTACAGCAGGTTGCCCAGGGCCATGTCCAGTCAGGTTTTTAATGACTCCAAGAATGGAGACTCCACAGCCACTCTGAACAACCTGTGCCAATATGTTCAATTTCCCTCATAGTAAAAAATTTTTTTTCTCAAATTTGGCTAGAAATTCAGTTTGTGCCCACAGTATATTTTCTTCTCACTAGGCACCACTGAGAAGAGACTGGCTCTATCTTCACACCATCTCATTAGGTATTTATACACATTGATCAGATACCCCATGAGCTTTCACTTCTCCAGGCTGAACAGTCCCAGATCTCAGCCTCTCCTCATCTGACAGATACTCCAGTCCTTTAATCATATTCGTGGTTCTTCACTGAACCCACTCCAGAACCTCACTTGTTGCTCATGTACTGGTGAGCCCACAGCTGAACCCAGCACTCCAGATGTGGCCTCACCAGTGCTAAACCGAGGGGAAACATCACCTCCCTCAACGTGCTGGCAATGCTCTTCAAATCAACCCAGGATGTTGATGACTTTCTTTGCCTCCAGGGCACACTATTGCCTCACGTTGAACTTGCAGTCCACCAGGACACACAGGTCCTTTTCTGCCAAGCTGCTCTTCAGCTGGTAGGCTCCTGGTGTGTACTGGCACATAGAGTTATTCCTCACTGGGTGCAGGACCTGGTACTTCCCTTTGTTGAACTTCATGAATTCCTGTTGCCCCATTTCTCTAACTTCTCAAGATTCCTCTGGATTGCAGCACATCCAACCACTCCTTACAGTTTTAGATCATCTGTAGATGTGTTGACTGTGCATTCTGCCCCATCATCCAGATGACTAATGAAGATGTTAAACAGTGTTGGCACCAATATTGACACTTGCAGTATACCCTTAGTGACTGGCTTCCAGATGGATTTTGAGCTGCTGGTCATAACCCTTTGAGCCTGGCAGTTCTTCCAGTTTTCAGTTCACCTCACTTTCCATTTATCTAGTTCATAATTCATCAGCTCCTCTACGAGGAATTATTGGGAGAGAGTATTCAAAGCCTTGCAAAAGTCAGGATAGACAACATCTAATGGTCTACCCTTACCCACTGAGTTAGTTGTTGTCATAGAAGCCTATCAGGTTGATTAAGCATTATTTCTGCTTCATAAATCCATACTAACTACTCCTAGAAGCTTTTTTGTCCTTTAAGTGTTTGGAAATAGCTTCCGGGATTAGTTGCTCCATCGTGTTCCTAGAGATCAAGATGAGCGTGATAGTCTTGTAGTTCCCCAAATCCTCTTTCTAGCCCTTCATGAAGATGGGGGCTTTGCTTTCACCCAGTCCTCAGAAACCTCTCCCAGTGACTATGATCTTTCAAAGAGAATCAAGTGTGGCCTTGCCATGACATTCGCCAGCTCACTCAGCCTTTATGGGTGTATCCAATCAGGGAGATGTGTATGCCTAGGTTTTTTAAATACACCTTAAGCGGTTCCCTCTTCCCTGAGGGTAAATCATGATTGCTTCAGAGTTTCTCATGCATCTCAGAGGCCTGAGATTCCTGAAGCCAGCCCTTTTAGTAAAGACTGAGGCATTGACAACCTCAGCCTTTTCTATAAACCTTGTCACCAGTCTCCTGACTCATTCAGCATTGGGGTCACATTTTCACTAGTTTCCCTTTCACTTTTAATGTACCTGTAAAAGCCCCTCTTGTTGCCCTTACCAGACTCAGCTCCAGGTAGGCTTTGCCTTTCCTAATTCCATCCCCGCATACTTGAACAGAGTCTCTATACTCCTTCTGACCTTACTTCCATCTCCTGTACGCCTCCTTCTTGTCGTTGATTTTTATGAGGAGCTCTTTGTTAATCCATTTAGGCCTCATGCCACCTTGGTTTTATTTTCTGAAGTTTGGGAGGGACTGTTCTTGAGCTTGGTAGAAGTCATCTTTCAAAATCAACTAGCTTCCCTGGACCTTTTTTCTCTCATGGACCGCATGCCATGGGATTCCTCCAAGCAGGTCTCTGCAAAGGACAAAGTCTGCTCTTTTGAAGTCCAGGGCTGTAATCCTGTTTTTTGCCTTATCCCCTCCTCTCAGGATCCTGAGATCCACCATCTCATGGTCACTGCAGTGAAGGCTACCCCTGACCTTCTTATTCCCAACCAATTCTTCCTTGTTTGCAAGTATGAGGTCGAGCAGATTACCTAACTCATTGGCTCCTCAGTTACCTGTGTCAGGTGATCGTTCAAAGCAGAAAATATTTAAGGATCATATGTGCACTTGAATTAAGCCATCCAGCATCCTAGATAATTCAGACGTCTCGCATGTAAATACTCTGACATAAAACCATTAATTATTTATCTAGGCTTAGAAAGTATGACTAGAAAGTGCCAAGGCATCCTATTTCACCTCTCAGGACTATCTTTTATTTTTAGTTGCACATTAGAAAGCACTATTTACGTGGAACATCTTTGTCAAGTGATGTTTATTTTTGTTTTGGAGGTAATGTGGTTCCTGCAGTAGAGCTCATAATTGCCAATATCTTTACTGAGCAGCAAAGTAATGTCACAAAAATGCAAAGAGAACAACTACAGAATGAAATAGGTACACCCCTAAAAGGCTTAAAAGATAATGTCCTCTTGAAAATGGTTGGGTTTTTTCCCTTGTCTTGCCTGATCTTCCTCTTCCTGCCCAGTATATAGTAGAAAAGCTGGAGTTTCTGGGACCCCAGGGAAGAGTTTAATGAATAAATGTCCTGTGTTCTACATTATATGAATCCTGCCTTAAAAAAAAAAAAAAAGTTGTTAAAGTTGATGAGCTATAGATTTGAAGTCTTTCCCTCAGCTCACACATGCCTTGAAAAATAAGATAAAAGACAAAATAACCTCCAGCTGAAATTAATAAAACTATCCTCTTGCAGTTTGGATAAAACGTAAGGGCTAGACTTTGAAGAGCTGGAGTCTAAGACATGCTCCAAAATTTAGGCTGTGGTTCTTTAGTCCTGTTTCTTTTCTCCAAGCAATGAGCTCTCAGCATTTCTTACTAAAGAGCATAGAAATTTCTGAGGGCTGATATGTCTGGAAAAGTGGGTCTTTTAAAAATGGATTCAACATCTTATTTCAGAAGTAAGAGAAACACCGATTTAAATATGAGGCCTAAGGTCTGTTCCTGCAACAGATCAAGTGTGAGCACATCCTTTGTACTGGGTCACTCCCTTACTAAGTCCTTCGTGCCATGGCATGAGATGGGGATTAAAGTGGACGGGAGAGTGAGTGAAGGAGGGACACCTTAAGTGTCCATCTTGGAGAGAGACATCTTAGTCTCACTTTTCCCTTCTCTGCCACCCAGAAAACCTGCACTGTATTTTGCACTTTATTTTAAAGATTTGGTTAAATATTGGTAAGTGGTAGTACACATTTCTTCTTACCCTTGAGTCTTTGAGCAGTCATAAAAAATAAGATTTTGCAGCTTTTCCAGTTCCTATATTCTTTACAGGGCTGAAGCCAGCTGTAGCACTTAGGAATGGTAACTTAGTGACCTTGATACTCACAAAAATCTGGCAGACCCAGAAAACACAAAATATTTTTCGAGTATCTATTCTAAGGTTACATGGGAGCAAACCCCCAAATTCTTGGTGACCACTGCCAAATGAGGGCAATAGACACAGACATTAACCTAACTCTGGGCAGGTATGTTTGCTGTGTCACAGCGTATCAGGATGACAAACGTAATGAGATTTGGTATGAAATTATGAAAGGCTAGAACAACATGCCAAGAAGAACAATATTCCTAGCTGCAGAAACCCACAATGGATGATAGACAATACACCATACAACTGCATACATACAAACAAAGGGTCAATACTACAGCAAAGCTTTTTAAACCACTATAGAAGGCTGAAATAACAGGTGTTTTACAACCGACATCCTGGCAGGACCATGGTTTCGGGGCCGGCACACCATTCATTCAACGGGATACTTCCTCCCAGGGATTTATATTGTTTTGGCTGTTTGCTTCTTGGCAGCGCTTGGTAACACGTTGGCTGTACGGATAGGCTGAGGCAGTGTAATTCCTATGGTGTAAGAGGGGGTTTCTGTCAGACTTGGTCCTGCTCTGATCCTCACCCTTTTTGCCTTCCTGGTTCTCAAGCGGTGAATGAGCTCCACATTTCTGAACACGGAAACGAACTACATTTTCTATGAACTGCATTTTTAAACTTTTGGGAGTTTATGAAATGTGCTGCCACTTTTTTAGGTGGTACTTATGCAGCGTATTAGGGAAGACAGGCACTGTGCTTTCTTACGGAAAGATTACTTCTTCCTTGATATGTCCCTTAGCAAACATAAGAAGGATTTTGTGGCTGTGCATGAAACAAGGCAAAGCTACAACAAATGTGACTTCAGCCAGTTCCACTGCCAAAGTCCTAGCAAAATTATTCATTCTCAGATAAATCTTTAATTGGTTCCCCTCTTAATACTATTTCTGGACCCCAGAGTCCTTTCTAAAAAGCCTCTGTGGAATATTTTTCTTCATTTTTAATTAATTATCTGCAATGTAAATTAATGCACAATAGCATTTTTTTAAAGTCAAGAGGAAAGCATTTTCGCTGTAAATTAAGATTCCTCCATCAACAATTTTACCGCCGCTAAGCTACATCTTTTCTGTTCTAAGGCTCCAGACTCTCCTTCGTGATGTTGCTCTGCAGCAGTAAAGAAAGAAACCACCGCTTCACAATGCTAAGCACTCCAGTGGGAAACACAAACAGAGTGCATAAACCAAAGCATTCATTTCATGAGATTTTATTAAAAGGTTTCACCTCTAAATTGAGCTGTCATATGCTGTTGGGAAACTTTTTACCACAGTTTATTTTAACTATGTAAAAAAACATTAAAGGAATGAAAATTCTGCAGTCTTTCATATAAAAGGCGTGACCTCTTACACACTACCAGCAAGCTATAGTGCATTTAATCAAATTGGTTCGAAAGCGAAATCATGCCGAATGTGAGGATTTTTTATTTTTTGCTCCCCCCTCAATTCTTAGAAATGACCCCAACCTTGTTAACATGCTGCAGATTTCTGTGTATCTCTGCAGCAGGCTCTTTGGAGTTCACTCAGAGAAAACTACAGCGCATGATTAAAAGATATCCTCTAGATGAGAAGGACGTTCAGTAATTTATAAATCATTCATTTGTGACATAGCTTTATACAGCTTTTCAAGGAATTGCATTAACTGCTTTTGCAGTTTCCTCAAATGTTGCTTTCAGTAGACAGTGTCATAGGTCATTACCAGTTTTTCCCTTATGTAAGCAATTCGAACTTTCTATTAAAAATACTAATTTCCACCCCACTACAGTATCTTTTGAAGTAGCATGTATATTAAAAAAAAAGTCACAAGTTGCTTTGAAATATTAAAGGAATATATTTAAGTGAAGGGCTTTCAGGCAGGTTGTTTTTCTGTATTCCTGATGACAGAAAGATTTTAGCCTACAAAGTCAATAGTAAATTTTATTAAAGTCATTATTTTCCTGTTACAGGCCTTGTGCTTTAAATAAACTATAGCTGACAATGCTGTCTTACATAGTGTCATGCTGTAAAACAGCCTTTCTTTATTACCACAGGGACAACTCATTTAGAACTTTGAAAGTGTTTTCACACTGGAGTTGCTCATTTGTGGTGCTGGCCGATGGCTGTTCTTGACGAATACCTTTTATAGCTGGAACTTTCTCCTTTTTTCTTTTGAAGATACAGAGGAAGGAAAAAAAAAAAAAAGAACTTGCAATCCTGACATTTTCCTGTTAAATATAAATATTCTGCCCCCACCATCGGAGACATATCTCAATCTTTCTGTATTAATTTTTGCTATGACAACTTGAAAAGTCTTGCCCTAACCCAAATTTTTCTCAATTACTCTGGTGCAAATTGAAGGTAGCTTCAAGTAAATAAAAAGCAGCCATTCCTGTTATTCTAATGTTGTTATTTAACTAATGTTATAGGCTTGGGCCCCTGGCTGAGGCTGTGGTTTCCCCAAGACTGTTGTTTTGATAGGAACTCCAGCACAAGATATTTTCACCCTCTCCCTCTCTCTATACTCACACCTTCTCTGCTGCAGGCCCCTTTCCTAAGTGAGATTGGCACAACCATTTACAGGACGTTGGCTTTTTTATAAAATTTCTATTGTAAGCTCTGATCAGTTCAGTCTGCCATTTTACCACATGGTCCTACAGGAAGTGGTACGCCTAAGGCTCAAGAGGAGGCTGAACCAGGAGGAGGTGGACATAGGCAGCCAGGGCTGGGCAAGAGGTTTTTTGAGCTGGTTTTGCTGCTGCTGGGGTCAGTTTTCTGACCCTGCAGGCAGAGGCACAGGGCCTGTCCCACTGGGGGTCGTGCTGTGGTGCAGCGAGACATCCATCCCTGCTTGCTGCAGGGAGGCCGACTGATAAGCATGAAGTTAAGCATGAGTGTTAGTGTATGGACTCCAAGCCCTAACAAACAAAAGAGATAAAGGTGGGAAGAGATGGCGTAGGCACTTAAATGTCTTCTAACTCTCAGTTGCATGTCCTCTCCCTAAATAAAATATATTTTTTAATATACCTAGGTATAAGCAAAAGTAGGTCTTGGCTCTTCGCATTGGATATATCTGCTTGCTCTTCATGCAAAATGTCTATTTTCACCCCATGAGAAGGGGTGTTCTTGACTGCCTAACTTAGCTCCAGGCCTTCATCACAGAGCTATCCTTCCTGCTCCCAGAACTTTTGTCAGCTGTTGTTATCATGCAAATAGGACTACAGCCAGGCCAATTTTGTGAATTGTCCAGATGAATGAGTTATATGAGCAAATGTTGCTTGAATTACAGATGGATAGTTCAATCTTTGTATTTTACTGTTCTGAATACATTTCTATGAATTATGCTGTCTGTCTTGATATCTGAAAAATGAAGGTTATCTCTTTGAACCTGGGTTAGAATTGTACCGTTAGAGTCATCCAAATGTAGAGTTGGAAAAGACCACAGGAGATGATCTAGCTGATCTCTCTCCACCAAGAGGGAGTAACGTTGCCTAGAATCTCCCCCAAGTGTTTATCTAAGCTTGGTCTAGCTACATAGCTAAAAACCTTTTCCCTCCACCACCTCTTCAAAATCACCTTTGAAGCAAATTAAACCATTTGTTTCTTGGGTTTTTTTCCCACTTTTTGAGCTTTGGGGAAGAAGTGAGTGTTACCTCTTTGTAATGACTTTTTATGCATCGAAGATGGACTTTTTACTTCCTGACTTCCAAGCTGCCCAAACCCAGACTTCTCTCAGAAGTTTCTAACAGTTCAGTGTTGCTAAAATCTCCCCCTTTCCCTTTCTCCTCACTACCTCATCTCCAGATCTTCTCTCACCGTGTGCCAGCACACATGCCCATGTGATCTCTGTTATAGCACGCCTAAAAAGCACACGCCAGAAAACCAGCCTAGCAAAAACAGCCTGATAGCTTTCCACTGGGCTATTAAGTTAAAGTGGCTGATGACAGACTCTAGTAAGGATCAAAATCGGTACACAGGAGTGGATACGATCACACAGCCCTGAGTAGGAAAGGGCTGTGAATCAGGGAGCGTGGAGCAAGCAGCAGGAGGTTTGGATGGCTCTGGTGCCCACAGACCTGCAGCCTCAGAGCACGGATTCACGCTGCATTTTACTTGGCATAGCTGAAGGCTGCTGCTGAGAGAGTCAGCCCTTCTCTCCCCCTTCCACACTGCTGTGTTCCCATCTTTTCCTTTAGGGCTGGAACAGTGAATCACGTACCTTCATGATCTGTAATTCAGTGGGCTCGTTTTCCATCCAGCCAGTAACCAACTCAACTCATAGCCTCCAAGCACTGGGTTGGATGTGAATGAAACAGGAGGAGCAAGTGGTCAGACGCGGGACTCTCTTTTGGCAGCAGTCACAGCTGATACAGATTAAACATGAAACAAGACAGGACCAAATTCTTCCTTGTATTTGTGCTGATTTACTCTGATCTGCCTATAATCTTCTGTGAGTGTGATACTCCGTACTGGATCTATTACTCCAGAAGAGGTCTTTTCAGCACAAAGTAGAGACACTCTCCCAGTAAAACATTCCAGGAATGTGATTTTTCCTTTGCTAAAGTAAATGGCACAAGAGTCTTGACAGAATACAGAAACTTGGTATTAATTCTCAGGTTATAACATTTTAGTCATCTAATTCAGAAGCAGTAACTATCCTGCTTTATTCTGTTAGTGAAATTAATTCGGAAAAAAACCTCAACAAAACCCCCTCAACCTAAATAGTGGATATCAGACTTCATAGACTAAAGTATGCTGAATCACAAACACTGAAAGACACCATTAGAAATGGGAAGCTTCTCACGGAAAAGCTCTCAAATGGAAAGAGAGAAGACTAAATGTCTCCTGAATCCCTTGTTATGAGTATTCTCTATGGTGTGACCACACCACTCACTGAATTGTTCTTTGTACACTTCTAGGAACTGTTCCAAACACAGAGGCTATAAATCTACAAGTTGTCAGTTTGGGCTTTATGTAAAACATGCATCTGGTGCTCTGCTGATGCCCCAAAGCTTGTGATTCTTGACAGAAGATATGTATTTGTAGGTAACCAACCAGGAGGTCACATCTAGAGTCTTAATCCATGCACTGTACTCATGATTTATAATAAACATTCTATCTTTGGGTCATCTATAGTTTAATTTGCTGCCTGTTGAATGGACTTGTTTTGTATGACAGAGTTTAAACACACATCAATGATTTTTAAGTCTCAGTATGTCAGCTGTCTATGAATAGCAGTAATATTCCAGAAATTGTATTCCTGGCACCCAGGTTACGGTGATTTTTAAGAAGTGCTTACTTGTGTTATTGTGTTACAATAGTTCTCCTGGACATCAACAGGTATTTTTCCCTTTCAAGTTGTGGATTTCAATATGTCAAAATGCTCATAAGTGTTAGCTATTTGCTGCAGAACCATCTCTCCCACCTGCAGAACTGCCCAATGATTGTTACACAGACAAAAGACATACAAAGACTCTTTCAACTTCTGACTTAATTGTTTTGATATATAGCAGTAGATATTCAGCCCACATTTTGCAACTAATTTTTTCTAGGTTTCCCTGCCAGAAATTGAGCTTTTTTTCCCCTCTTCCCCCACAGTAGCATCCCTCATGCTTCATGTAGTCAATGTAGATTCTATCAAAAAGCATGATTTGTGATGTTTGTGTGTTACTGTTTACTTAAAAGTGTTAAAACCACCTTTTCTTATCAACAGGAAACTTTCAAGATATTTAAAAGCATGCCTTTAAACCTCTGGCAGCAATAAAGTAAAAATGGCAGGTGGCTGTATGAAAGAAGCAGGATATGTTTATACTATAACTAACCAGTGGGGGTGGGGGGTGGGGGAAATCCTACCATATACAGTGGGCTGGAGTCTCATCTCATTTACAAAGGTGCAAATCCAGAGTAATACTCTGTTGACACCGATGTTTAAAAAAAAAGTCAGACTTTATCTCAATGTGTGAACAAAATACCGGACTGTATTTGCTGTAAAAAGAGCTGTATTGAATTTGTTTGGGTGAGGCGGGACAAAGGGTAGGTTTTCCCTTTTTCCTGCTGAACCAGGCTTGAGTGCGCGTTTGTTTGGTTGCCAGAGTACCACCAAAGAGCACACAAGTGATTTGAGCACCTGCATTTCTCAATTTACGAAGCTGAAACTTTAAGTCTATAACATTGCTTAGATGCTTTATTGTTTTGATGCACCTGTGATTTTCTTGATACTGCCTACAGTGGTTAGACTATGAGAGCAACTGAAGTCCAAGAGCTTTCTCCTAACCCTGTCTCGTGCAAGCCTAGACCAGATTTGGTGACTATCACCCCAACAACACTGGTATGCCTGCTACTATTCTACCAGTGCTGAAACATTTCTGAGGAGTATTAAGTAACACCAACTAGCTCTTGTTATACTAGCTTGTTGTACTAGAAGGTGTAATGTCTGTGGGATGGGAAAGCTGAAAAATTCAGGTTTCTTTTGAGAAATAAAAGCTGAATTCTCTTTTCAGATTAAAAAAGTTATAAAATAAAAAGTTATAGCTGTCTTTTTTCCCTCTGTCCAGTCCCAGCCAGTAGTCTCAAACCATGCACAAGCTGAATCCGCAAAAAAAGTGAAGCAACAGCTCTCTTGGTAAGATAATCCCCACACCTGCAGGTTGGAAGTGGTTACCATTACGCAGACCAGTACATTGGTAAGGACAGTGGACAGGATTTAGCTTTTTGTAATATTTTTTACTTCTGCAAAATCTATGAGCTTTCTGCAAACTAAGTCCTTGCTGCTGTTCTCCTGCATTTTTTCTATGGTGTGCTTAAGTGGAATAAGGACTTTAAGGGAACTTCGGCTTGTTTCTGGTCTCTGATTTGGCAGTCCTTGAATCACAAAGGATTAAAATGCCTCAGAACTGGCAATATTTGAGAATTGTTTCCTTTATCTTTGTAGCTGGCTGTGAGAAAGGGGGAGGTATCACACCTGTTTTGATGCCAAAGGCCCCTTCTGTTACAAAATGATTGTTCTTCATTAAGAAATAAAATAAAAGTGCCCCCAAAGACTCGAAAGGCAGTAGTTTAACAAGCTACATTACTTCAACTGTTTTTCTCCCCCTGTCTTTTCCATCTAATAAACTCCTTGGTGCTGGTGACCAGAGTGACACTGGAGGCAGCAGGCAATGACACATTACAGGCATTCCTCTAACTGACTTTTATCCAGTGACTTTGAGTGCAGGTGCGAGCTGAATTGTGCAAGGTAGCTCAAACTCCCTCTCTCTGATTTCAGTCTTTCCAGGGGGTCAGCTGCTTATGAAGAATATCCATTATTTATACCTTTCAAGAGAATTACATCAGCAGGAACATATGTATTCATGTAATAAAGCTAGAAAGTACCGTGCTAAGCCACGCCGCTTTAAATATGTATGTGAAATACAGTAAGACGGGTTCTGTATTGACTTGTACCTCTCTTACACCACTGGCTTCAGCAGAAGCACACTGGCTGTAAGTCAGTAAATTTGGCTCAGTGGACCTAATGTGTGCCTGATTCAGCTGCCCCTGTTGGATATAGAACCATGTACCCATGTGTGATGTGTAGGCTCAGGACTTCAGTCCTTTCTTTACATGCTGGTATCAAGAAGGATGTGTGGTGACATGCTTTCTTCCTGGGCCTGGCTTAAGTGTCAGTAACCACGTATTGCATGGAAACATGGTGCATTCTGCGTCCTGCCAGGGGATGAGGTGGGTCTCTGGCAAGGACTGCGTTCACACATCACAGAGATTTAGTCCCTGCCCGCTGATCAACAAACACCTTGGCCTTCATTACAGAAATCAAATTTACATCTCCAGAAGCAGTGGCAACTTAAATGTTACTTCATCCTGACCTCTGGCTCTGACCTGTTGCATTACTGATCCTGAGCAACTACATTTCTCGTCGCTAAATTAATCAATTGCCCTTTACGGGCAGGTCCCTTTCTTTCCTCAAGGAAGAAATTGCATCACATTAGTTACCAGTCAACTTCAATCCTTTCATTTTGGAGTATGCTCCAAGAGAGCCTAGCAAGAGAGAAAACTGTAATCAATACACTTAGGCCAGCACAATCTGGATTTCAGGTCAGCATGTGGAGAGAGAAATGGCATTTGTGAGATTGATAGCCAGTGAACTGCTGTTTCTGGGCAAAGGACAGACTTTTATCCTCAGTCTCCTGGACCTCTCTGCCGCAATCAACCCAGAGACATTAGGATGGTGGTTTGCATGAGGGCTAGTGGGATTCACCTTAAAGGTTGCAATCCTTGTTGAGAGATACATCCAAACCTCCAACTTCAGATCTCTCTAATTGTGAGCTCCTCCAAGGATCAAGTTTATTTTTACTATTTCCACTATCTAATGAAGTCTGGAAGAGAAAGAGTTAAAACGTGATAGGTAAATGTTAACAGGTTGATGCACATCAAGCAAATGGGAAAAACATTTGCACGTTCCAGAAACTAAGGGAGTGCTAAAAGACAGTGATAGCATAAGTGAGATTGAATGAATAGACATGGTCCCAAAAAAATCTTTCCTATGGGCTGGAAAAAAAGCAAGGTTTCTGGTGAATGACAGTTTTCTTTTAATTTCAGTCCAAGCTGGAAATTCATAGCCACCTTTGAATTGTGATCTTGGTACCACAAAAACACCTTCTGGCATACAGGTGAGGCTCTTGCTTTATGTTAGGCAAGCTTCTTTTTCACTGGAAAGCCTGCAGCAGTCTCTAGCCCACAGCCTGAAGCATTCTCAGTTTCCAGGAGGTGCGAAAATGAGGAATTTCAGTGAGATGGAAATTGCTACAGTTTAAGGATGGCTCAACCATTTTATATTGGATCCTAAAATATAATAATTTCAAATAAAGTCTGAAGAGTTGGCCTTCATACGTGCAGTACACAAATAGGAAATCCCTATCAACAACATTTACTGAACTGGAAATCTTTCAGGACAAGCCCTCTGAAAATTAAAACAGACATTAGTTTACACATCTAGATGAAAGACTTCCACATACAATGCAGTCAGAAGCCAAGTTTCCAAAGCGTCAGTAAAAGCAGCTAATGTGCGAGTCTACATTGATAGCCCTATACATCGAAAAGACAATATTTACTCTGTCTTATGGTATTACATTGGAGTCTTTATCACACACTTAGAAAACAAGTGGTAAGTCCAAACCCTTTCATCAAAGGTATTTTAATGAGAATTTCCAGATACCTCCTATGACCAGATGAAAACATTTTGGCTGATCTTCACATAAGAGATGGTACCCTATTTACATTACTGATTCAGAAACCTACTTATCCACTCTTAACCAGTGTCACCCTGTATTTGTATTTCATCCTGACATGATCTTTTGTCTGCCTTATCATTTTAAAATTCAGATAGTTAAAATGAGTTGTCTTCCTTCTAAAGTTTGGCCATAGTAGATGATGCTGTTTTCTTGCTGTTATTTATATCTAATTGAGGCACCATTTTCTGACTCTGCCTTCCATCTTTTCACTCAGTCTTTCTGACAGCAACCCTGTCTTGCTACCAGTCTCCCTGTACTACCAAGACACCTGGCCCATGTGTGGTTTCACTAAAGAGATTCCACTTTCACATCTGTCATCTGCTGCTGCCTTGACTCAACATTTACAGTTATCTTCTCTGACCTTCTTGAAGACAACCAGCTTCCCATTCCCACGACACATTCAAAGTACCTCTGGTTAATGTAGCTCTTCTAATCCCTAATTCTGACTATATTACAGTATATCTAGATCCTCCTGTAGCTTCACCTCTTATGTCCGATTTAAACTTGTTCTCAAAATCTCTGCTCCTACCTGCCTCCAATTCCACCCTTGTTTGGTCATGATTTCACTACCAGCTGTGATGCCAGTAATCAAAAGCCATCGATATTTTCATAACTGCTACATTTCATGTTGTCTGTTCTCAGTGCATACACATGACTATGTATTAGTGTTCACGTTATGTTAATTAATGTTGATGTAAATGTTTCATCTCAAGATTCTCTTCTATTGTGACAGCTATAGGAATTATTATCAGAATTGACTGTTGCTGATGAGCAGCCAATATGACCATTAATATTTACTAATTTTACATGTTTAAATAGCTTATACAAACAACCCAACTATGTGACCTCATATTCCTGCCACCCACATATGTTTTTTCCTTCTAGATTTCTGTGATTATAATACAAAATTGAAATAGATAAAAATAGATAAAAAACATTTTGTATATTCTCATACCATGTGTAAAATCATTTACTGTGTTTTGTCCCAGGGGAGATTGTAAATTCATTGAGAAAGAGATGTCAATACATATTTCACAGTATTTAGCACAGTGAGGTATCAGTCTTATTTCAGAATCTGATTTTCTTAAATACATTGCAGTAACTAGTCTGTAGAACCCACGTTAAGATGCCGAAATCAGGTGGTCTAACTTTTTGAGCAATTGAATGCACAACATCTCTTCTTGTATTGTCATATATACATACTCTCATATATGCTGTGTGATGCTGAGCAAGCAGTTTCACATCTTGTAAATATCTGAAAAATGGGTATATTTTGGTAGATATGCAAGAGAATCTTAAGGGATTATTAATTCATGTACATAACCTTTTAAACGACCTAAGATCAAGAAGCCCTCTAATCAAAACAGTGATATGTATTGAGTATTGCGTATTCTTTGTGTTCAAAATGGCATATATCTGTTTATTTTAGACTAGCTCCTTACCTTTAAAGAAGCTATATTCCTCTAGTGAACTGTTGGGGGTGGTGAGGGAAACACGTCGAAGGAGGTATTATTGGATTATTCACTCTTCTAGGACAGAACCTGTTTGTATAATCAGAGATATGCCTTAAGTGGTCTTTAAAGAAAGTCAGATTTTGTTTAAAAAAGGGGAAGGAGGAGGCTTCATTAACTAGACTGACAGGCTCCATAGATTTCTCAAGTGTTTAAATTAAGGATTGTGAGTTCTTGAAACTTGACAAGGAAAGCGGGATTGTCACTGCTGGCTGTCTGAACCAGAGGTAAGTGCAGATTAAGCTTTTCCTATCTCTATTATAAACATATTGCTCCTGTTCTCAAAAGTTCAGTGAAATAGAAAAGAGACTATTGTTTTTTATTATTTGGAAAAAATAAACTACGTTTTTAAAGTGTCAGCTAAAATCCTAAAGTACTGAAATTGCTCAGACGCTGCTCATTATTATTCTAGTGGTAACTATTTGGCACTTGACACAAATTCCTTAAAGAAATAAAATTAAAATCATTCCTGTCTGGACACATAGAATTAAATTATAAGAGCACTCATGATGAGCATGGCATACTTTACAATATATTCAACCATTTCTGTTGATCTTTCTAGAATTATTTATGTATCTGGGTTCAACCGATGGTGAATCCATGTTGTGCTTCTGTGGCATGTTTTCTGAAAGACCGATTCTTGCATAGTGTGAATCTCTCTGCTTCTTCTTATGGATGCAAGTATGGCAGAACAGCATGAATTTAGAAAGCCTTACAAAAAATTTACATTGTTTGGATGGATTTTTTTTCAGATGCACTTGGGAAAAGTAGGTTTTGGTGAACTATCAAGAGTAGGCATCTCCTGAAGCAAAGCCTGGTCAAACTTTGGGTTATGCAGGCTTTGCGTTCAGAAGAGCTAGAGAAGAGCTACTACTCAGGATTCATGAAAACAGAGTCATTTTGTCTCCTGTACAATTATTGATACAGAATAATAAACTAATCAGCCAGTTGTTACAGAATTAGATTTCAGCCAGCAACATGGATGTCTGACCACATACAGGTGGCTCAAAGCAACTACTGGATCCCTTTCAAATTGACATTGAAGTGGTCTCGTGCCTTCATCACACCTAACCAAGCAACATTATTGAAGATACTGGGAAGTAGTTAGATTTGTTTATTCTCCCTTCTGCCTGGCAGAAACTTTTAAGAGCTGCAAAAATTATTCTGATTTTTTTTTTTTTTCCAAAAAATAATTAGGCCCATACACATTCTAAGAAAGCACAGTTTTTATAGCAGTATCCTGTTTAAATTCATACTATTGCCCCCCTACCCAGAGGATGGAAAACCTTTTATTTGTTGGTTGTTTTATTTTCCTTTTATAAGAAAAAAACGGATGTGTTGCAGCTGTTCATGGGTCTGATAACTTCTTACAGAGAACACCTTACTCGCATGCTTTTGCTAGACAATGGCCAAAAGCAAATTAAACATGATGCTTAAGGAGGTTCATACCGTGCACATACATTTGATTTTATAATCACCCCCCAAATGCTTCTATTTCTTTCAGTAGGGGAAAACATGCTTTGGCTGCTTCTGTCACCTGGCTGAAGAATAAAAAAAATAAATAAAAAAAAAGTTACTGTGTGCAGTTAATATCGAAGAGCAGCCATCTCCAGATGATCCCTGCTGCATCCAATTTCTGCCAAAATGCTTTCTGTTAAACCTCCATCAAACAGACACACGGCGCACAAAAGAAAACCTCATCACCAAGGGAAACTAATCCACCGGTGCGCAATGTAAGCCTGTCAACTTTTTATTATAAGAAGTCATCACTCATTTCAGTGAAGATTAAAAGTATGACTAAATTGAGAAAATCCTCTTAGCCATTCGGAATTTTAATAGAGGAGAAAAGGGGGTGAGTAAAATTTAAACTGTATGTGCGTGTGTGCCTATATATCTATCTATATATGTGTGTATGAATCAAATATATAAAATTACATATATATCTCCACACACAAGTTGTATTTTTTTTTTATATATATACACAGTAGGAGAATGAATGTTGGAAATAAGATGCTTAGAGCTGTCCCCTCATCGCCCCACAAAAATAGACTACCAAAAATTCATACATAAACATGTAGCCTTGTAGTACGTTTTCTCAGTTACCACAGACAAACAGTTTCTGATTCAGACGAGCTTAAGAGATAAGAATGGAAAATGAGTCCTCACAGCTTTAATTACATCGCCACTGGCAACAAGGTGTTACAGTGGCAGAATGACAATTGCTTTTACTCAGAGTATGGATTCAGGGTCAATATGCTATTTCATCCTAGTACACCACAGCAGATGAGCACCATGTTGTTTCTATATTGGCCTTGCACTACTTTATCCCTGCAGGTAAAGTTGGTCTGATGTGCAATTAGAATTACAGATGTGTATTTAGCTAGTGCTTGCTTTTGCAGATTATGGTGAAGACTGTAAGTTTCACTTAAGCTGTCATTGAAGACGTGGGTAATCTTTTGCATTTAGAGACCATAATCATCTTCCCATTCCAAAGATTTAGCTGGCGTTAAAGAAGAATTATTGCTGTAGTCACTTTAAAGTTGGAAAGTGATCAGATGTTATCTTCAAAGCCTTTAGCTGCTTATTCAAAATAGTAAAAAAACTTTAAAGTTACGTAACTCCTGGCAGTCCTCCCCCTGCTCCCCCAATCGCTACCTCCTAAGTTTTCATATCAATACCAGCATTCACAGAAATAACTTGAAGAGCTTAATAGCAGGATTTATAAGGAAACGTCAGGATAAACGGCCACGTTTCATAAAAGACAAACACGTTTGCACCTGAAGTTAAGTACTCTACTACCGAGAAGATAAACTGCAACTGAATCTTACCTTATTGCAGTTACACAGGCACCAACTGGCAATGCACTGAGTTGAAATTCTTTCTGCAAATCACTGAGGGCTGTATGACCAGGCAACCTGCCTCTTAGAGCATAGCCGAACAGTGATGCTGACACCTTTGGGAGAGGCAGGGAAACCTGTCAGCAATTTCAGCGTCTCCTGGCCCTTTGATTAAGTCTTTTTTTTTTTTTTTTTTTTTAAACTTGCTAAACCTTTTTGCTATTCAAGTAGCCTGATTTGCGAGGGGTAGACAGCCAGTGAACTGCTTCTGCTTTCAAAGCCTACTTTACTTTCGGTAACCTTCCCTTCCATCCAATGAAAAGCAACTGTGGCCTTTTACTAAGTAAATGAGCAAATATTTTCCCAGTGTTCACCAGGTTAGATCCCCATTTAATTAAACTGGCTCATTATGTCCCTATCTGATTAGCAGAGTAGAATCAATTATTCAATGCACAAACATGGCTGCAGGAGCTAGAGGTGTATACAGAGCTGTTCATTTAATTCCAAGGACACTAATTAGGTACAAAGCAAGCAATAACTTTAACAATTGCAGGCACAAGCATACATGCAGTACAGGACAAGGGGAAAAAAACAGGCCTTCATTTTCTTAATAAGCTGGATTCTCTTCCCCCTAACAGGGTCAAGAAAAAACAGAAAGCCAGAGAGGATGAAATGTAGATCAAGAAAGCTAAGCATCCAGGAAATAACCCTTGGGATTTGCATATGTAATAGTGTGCTGCTACTTTTGTACTTTATAATCAAACAGTAGGCAATTATCCAAATTATTGACAGCAGATTTCTCATTTCAACTGCAAATTAAGGCCATTAATAAAGCTTTCTAATGCAAAAGTGACTAATTAACTAATGGAATGGAACTCTGAAGCCGTGATATCAAAACCAGTCCACCACATATTGTGGAAACACAGGGGAACTAATTAGTTTAATTATCAAAACAGCTAATTAAAATTACACAGTTGCCTAATTAGTTCTTTGCGTTTTTTCTCTGGTTTAATTGACAGGATGGAGTTAAATAGGTAACTGGTCTCAAAGAGGGAAAGAGAAAAAAGAAGGGGAAAAAATGTGAGGACTAGCTTCTGCTGAATATTTTAGCTGATGATATCTCATTCGTGTGGCAGACCGGTAACAGGAAAATAAATGACTCTCATCCTTTTGGTAAGCAACTCCAAATTTTCTGGACATAAATCTGCCCTCAGAGTGAGCTATCTAAACAGATTTTCATGAAGTTAAAAGGCTTGGATGTCTTGATGCATCCGAAGGGTCAGGGCTGGCACATAATTTTGGGAGGACAGTCAAGAGTTTTTCTTTCAGGAAGTTAATTTTTCTCTTTGTTTTATTTATACCTTTCTGTATGTGTGGTGTTATAGTCATCGTCAAAGGACAGGCTAGAGAACAGTAGAACACAACATACTTTCCTTCAGTGTCTCATCAGAGGACCCTCAAACAAAAGGAAATAAAATATGAAGATTTGATATCTGAGCTTCAGAAGGGTCAAAGTTCAAGTCTGGCTCTTATCTGTGCTGCCCAACCCCTTTGTCTGCAATGTAGAGCTGGAAACCTTGAGAGAAAAAGCCTGCTAGCTGAATCAATGCTTGTAAAACTTGCAAAATATCTCTGCTTCATTCATAGATCAGCTGCTGACTTGTCTCCATTCCAGCAAAAAGATATTTTTTTTGTCTGTGTGTAGTATCTTCTCCCCCTTATGCCAGAAAGTTTAAACCTAACCAAAACTACAGTAAAGCTAATCCCAGCTCAAACACTTCTTCATGCTGCAGCTTCTACTAAAGCCCAGGTTTCTATTAAAAACTGGGCTGCACTGCTGTTAAAAAATAAAATAAGAAAAATACCATGTACTTATTAAATTAAACCCTAGCATAGTTAGGACTGAGATTTCTGGTTGTGAATTGGGCTGAAAATATGGCACAGCATTACTTAGTTACTTTCTTAAATTTGGAAAAGAACAATGGAAAGAACTAAAACTAAAAGTGGGCAAGCAGCAAGGGGTCTAGTTCCTAAAGAAGCAAGGAGGATTTTCTGTGTTTGGCTTGATTTGTAGTGGTTCAGCTACTCCAGTAAAACATTTTGCATAAATACCTAGATAGATGTTTCCTATGCTTACTTGCAGTTCACAAAAAAAAAAAATTAATATAAGTATTTCTTGCATTTAAATCATGCTTGCCCTAGTTCCAGAACTATTAGGGGAATAAAACTTGTTTATACAAAGCAACCCCCTTTATCAATGTTGCCAAAAAATGAAAGCTCACAGCGACTAAGCATCGAGATTACAAAAATTACGGAAGGGGAAACAAGAATCTCAGTGGCAGAATACCAAAACTTCAGATAAGGAGAAAGGAAATCCACATGAACGTCCTGAACCTGAAATACATATTGAAATCTTCCTCCTGAGGGAATCTCCTAGGTGCTTAGACAAGGGTGAAATGAGCTGGGGGGGTGAGGGGTGCTCCTGGCCTTTGGAGGCAGAGGATGGCATGGAAGGGTTCAGCTTTGTGGTGAGACAGCAGATCCCAGTTATGATCGATAGTGATACCTATATTGATAGGGAGCTGAGATCCTGGGCAGTAGAGGGGCCTTTGGGTCTGATTCCTATGTGGGACCATATGGGCAAATGAAGTCCAAGTTATCATCAGACCCTTTCTATCTTTTCTTCAGCTGGAGAAGACAGCAGAGGTTAGAGATGCTTGTAAAGTACCTCACCTAAGGCCCTTGGAGGGGAAAGAGCACGTGAGTAGCTTGAATTACTCATTTATTAATTTACGCTCAGTTCTAACTCAATCTGTTTGATTTTTGGGATGTTTTTTTTTCTTGCTGTGAATTTGGAAGTGAGGAGGAATGTAAATGCAGAGCAAGCTTTGCAGTGGCGAGGAGCAAGATGAACAGTATAGGGTAGGAGATGCATTTCGTCACGGCGTGCTGGGAGCAAGCAGCTGGCTGGTGGAGGAGGTACGTGAGTGTGCAGGAGCAGTGCCGTCCATGTGACAATTCACTGTGGCGAAGGTGAGCATGTTTCGGGACAGTGACAGGAGATGCGGTTTTTGCTTTCTGGTGTTTTGGAGGACTGGGTGGCTGAGATAGGCCAGGGGCAGCACAGCCAAGAGTGAGGATGTGCTAAAGGCACTCTGAGAGGTGGCCAGAGAAGGCCTGCATCCACCATAGCATAGGTATGAAGGTGAGGGGTGTAATACCCCAAAAGAACCTTTACAACCTCAATTATCCTGTCCCTCACTGTAGAAACTATCAGCCTTGCTCAGTGCTGATGGCTGCAGGGACTTGATACCCCAGTACCAGGCAGCCAAACCCCAACATAAGGACAAGACATCTCCAGCAGTGATACCAGCCTTGGAAAGACACAGTGATAGAATCATAGAATCATAGAATGGTTTGGGTTGGAAAGGACCTTGAAGATCATCGAGTTCCAAGCCCCCTGCCATAGGCAGGGACACCTCCCACTAGACCAGGTTGCCCAAGGCCACGTCCAGCCTGGCCTTGAACACCTCCAGGGATGGGGCCTCAACAACCTCTCTGGGCAACCTGTTCCAGTGCCTTACCACCCTCAAAGTGAAAAACTTCTTCCTAATGTTCAATCTAAACCTGCCCTCTTCCAGTTTGAAGCCATTCCCCCTCGTCCTGTCACTACATGCCCTAGTAAAAAGCCCTTCCCCAGCTCTCCTGTAGGCCCCCTTTAGGTATTGGAAAGCCGCAATAAGATCTCCCCGGAGCCTTCTCTTCTCCAGGCTGAACAGCCCCAACTCTTTCAGCCTCTCCTCATAGGAGAGGTGCTCCAGCCCTCGGATCATCCTCGTGGCTCTAAGTGCAAGTCCACTTGCATTAACACACGTCTCTCCTTTCTGGGCATGTTGGTGCAACCTGCCATGCTAACACAGTGCTACAGCTTCTCCCCACCTTCCTAAGTGTGGAGCGTATGGTAAGGAAGGCAGAGAGGTGCTGCGGCCTGGCACTCGCAGGGAGAGGGAGCTCGGCTTGCCAGCAAGCACCCAGCGAACGGAACACAGTGGGTCCTGCATTTGCATAGATTTACACAAATTTGCATACCGGTGTGCAAAGAGAGCATCTGGGAAAGAGGAACAGAGAGACTCCAGAGTTTCATTGTTTTAAAAAACTGCTCCCCCTCAAGCACTTCATTATTTAACCCACCCCTTCCTCCTCCAATTTGCTGTTTGCTCTATTTGCTGATGGCCGGATGGCCCTGCGCAACTCCTATCAGCTAACCCAAAATACAGACGTCTGGATTGTGGTCCTAGGGCATGTTCCCTGTTGGCTGCGATCTTTGCTCCTGTAATTAAGTTCAAAATGTTTTGTGGGTTTGGTTCCCCCCCCACCGGCTTTATGAATTCGTGAAATAGGAGCTTCCTTTATTTTAGAACAATCCTTTACATACTTACGGATGCCAGCTTTGGAGCAGGGGAATGTATGGATGCTTCAAAGAAATCGGAGGATTATTATTTTTTTTCTCTCTAAATATGATGTTAAAGACTAGTTTTCCTTGATGCTCTCAGGAACAGATTAACTTAATTACTGAACCCCTCCTCCTTTAAACCAGCTTGAGGCATTGTTTTTGGCAAAGTTATAAATGATTGAAAATAAGAGGTTATAATTGAGAATGTTAAGCAGCCATAACTTTAGTTTTCATTATCAGCTCCATCTACAATACTTCACAGTACTTTTTGACATAAAATGTAGACTGAGGCCATGAAAAGAGCAAAGCAAAGAGGGCTTGTATTTATCACTTTGATATCATTCTTATTTAAGCATTACTTAACTAGCAGAACATCAGGCAGAGTTTGTTGCTGACTACAGCTTGCAATTCAGAACCGCTGCCTCCCAAAAGAAATGATGACCTGGTAAGTGTGCCCACATCCTTACATAACAACAGTATTTATAATCAAAGGGTAAAATTATATGGCCCCAAATATGTTTGGCAGCCAGGGAGCTTTGTGAATCATCTAGTGAGACTCTCCATCTAATAGAGGGTGGTAAGGATCATGTGAGTGGAGGGTAATGAAAAAATGGTAGTCACGTATGTTTCTCTTCAAGAGCCAGATGCTGGAGGCAAGTGATTCCACTCTAATTTTCTTTCTCTTGCTCTATTTTTTTCTCTCTTTTTAATGTATATTTGTGGTCTTCATTGCTGTGGAGGAAAGCCGGAAAACGTGACCCCAATGTACTCTAGAGGCTCAAAATCTATTGCTTTTCTTAAAGAGAATTTCTTGATTTAGCAGACTGTTGTGTCTGACTTGTGATTTAAAAAAAAAAAAATCCCTCATAATGTTGTGTTAGGAAGGGACATGAGGCTTGGCAGCATGAGAACAGAAGCAATGTTGTAGAGAAGTTAATATGTACAGCTGTAGCTAATACAGAATTGGATGCTCGGAGTTGCACTGTAATGTCCTCAATACAACATAAGATTAGATATCAAGAACATCTAAATCGTTGCTCTGACACTTATGCTGAGTTGCTGCTTAGCCACAAATCACGCACACTCTGCTATTCCTGGTTTTGTCTGTTGGGGTGAATATTTTCCGTCTGCACTGGTGTGATGCGGTTACTTGCATTAATCTGCTCCTTTCTGTTCAGTCCTTTTGGTGGTATTATGTATATCTAATCCTCAGCATCCATTCTAAGTACCTTACATGGATGCCTAGAAAGAATACAGGACAAAGGCCAAATCCTTCCATCATGACCACAAAGCAGTAACTGGGCTGTTTGGCAGAAGCTAAGTCGATGGGGTGCTGTATTACCATCAACAGTTCTAACAAACCGGCACCTCGCTGGAGGGAGTACTGTGGCAAGTGTGGCCAGCTGTAGATGCTGGGTGCACAGGAAGGTGGTGAATTTTAACGGCACGTTTCTGAAAGAGGGAAAAATTGTTTGCGGTATTTGCAGCAAGTGGGATCTGAATGGTTTTACAATATACTTTTATGATGAGCAAAGAAAGTCTGTGTTTACAAGGAGGCGAGGGATTCGTCAAACATTCTACTATAAACATGGGATTGATTCTGCCTGATATCTCAAGCCCAAGATTCGGATGTCTGAGTTAAGTGACTTGTACAAATTTCTTTAGTCTTTGAAGAGGTGAGTAGGTGCACAGTAAGTAAGGATGAGTACCTAGGTGCATCCCAAAGTGTCTAGCTCTCCCCATTGATTACAAAGGGAGATAGATGACACTTAGACAGTTGTGGTTAGGTGAGATGAAACTGGGCCCAAGCATCTCATTGCAGGTGTCTAGGAGATAAGCTTTCTGCACAGTCAGTTGAGAGGGGATGGTTTCTTCTGAGAATAATTAAGACCACTTCATGTAGGCTCCCATTCTATATCATTCACTGCAAAAACTTTCCACATCTTTACCTGTATACCTTTACCTATATAGCATGTCTACATTCCTAACTGGATGCCTAAGCTAAAATCTGAATACCCACTGACAGTACAACTTCTAACAGGATGCCTATTCTTATAGTTCCTGAAGACATGCCTACAAAAGGCAAGGTTTTGTGGCAACACCAGTTTCTAACCTCTTGTTGACAGAAGCTTTCGTATCAGTCTCCAGCAAATAATGGTATATATTCTGGCTTGTCCATATTTGTTCTCTTAAAGAAAATGCTTGTTGATGATTGCGTGTGTTTTTATGTTAGTGATTATCAACAAATAAACACTTTGGGCTCTTTCACTGTTCCTGCAGAAACTGAAATACTATATTTTATGTCTTGATCTCTTGCAAGTACCTAGTTTCATGAGTGCATGGAACTAAATAATCCAGGAATAAAATTAGGGCAATATCCATGCTTCCCTATCAGCTCCTCTCAGGCTGCTGCGGGGCAAAGGGCCTTTTCGGCATTAATTATGTCCAGTGTGCTGAAAGGTTTGGCTAGGGCCTTAGCCAATACAGCTTGGCGAGGGTCTGACACAGCTAGCCAAGCCTTTCTCCCCACTGACTTGACTACCAGGGCTGACAGCTGCCAGGTCCTGTTGTCCTCAAATGGAATTTTTCAAAGGTTCCTTCTCAAACTGTTGCCACTGACTGTCACGGAGCGAGCCCTGCTTTCTAGGTCAGTGGTTTTGTGTATATCGCATGTATTTGCCAGCCCACCCTTGTAAATTCTGTGCCCAAAGAGACTGTTTTGAATGAAGTCGCTCAATGATCCGCGTGTGAGCATACGCAGCATTTAGCCCCCTCCTTTTGTCCCAGTCGAGTTGATTCTTCAGACTTGGAGCGAAGAAAGAAGCTGACCTGTATATCCATAAGATTGGCAGGATGGTGCGTAATGCAGTTCACACAGCATATGGTCTGACGGTTTGAGAAGGTGCAAAGTGGTTAACCCTGTCACTGCCTTCCAGAGGTGCTGAATTTAATAATAAACCATCACTGCTGCAACACTGTTCCAAGCAGTATTTCTTTAAGGAAAGAATCATGTCCCTCTTTGGGATAACAGAATAGGTTATGTATATCAGTGACCACCACCTGTGTGTCTGGGATAGTATCTTTATTGGATAACATAACCTCCCGAGTCACTGAATGCTGAGAAAATACCTGCGTCGGTAATCCTGAGCTCTGGCATAAGTCAGGCACTTGCTCTGCTGGTACTTTTCTCCTTTGTGGGCTGCCAGCCTGGGACTGTCCTCTCATCTCATTCAGAATTCTGGCTTTCATTATTAATTAGAGGTCAACTTTATACTGCCATTGATTAAGTTATTCACTCACACCTGTTTAAATTACCAGGCCAAATTTGAAACTTTAGTAATGAACTTGCCCTGAATTATGAGACGAAAGTCAAAATCAAGCCTTCACCTAGGCAGGAACTGTACGTATAATAAGGCAAAGAAAATGTTGGGCACAAACATCTGGATTCTGCGCTTGAAGTCTAAGTTGATGAAAGATTATGAAAATGCAGGATGAGTGTCATGATGTGTAGGAGAAAAGGTGAGACGGCTGAAGATTAGACCAAACTAAGAAGAGGATAAAAATCATCAGCTGCGAGAAGAGTTGCTGTCCTGTATAAATGGGAAAGTATACGTAATGGCATGGTTCTTAATATGAGGATTTGGACACATTTGGATATTTATCCAATTACATGAAAAGATGGTTGCAAGAGATGCTGCTTGGGAACTGAAGACTTGGTTGATTCCCTGAACAGGAAAGGTTTAGCCATACTGCTACACAGTAACTGATTTTAAAAGGTACCGCTATGCTAAGTAATAGTGTATTTTTTGTTATTAAACTCATTTTATCACTTGTTAAGCCAAGATATCAATAGTTGTGTTGGTAGGAAAAGGATATTGCCTGCTTCTTATGTCTTTCAGTCTGAGGCAAGCCCTGGTGTCTTCTGCTCTCTTCTCTTGGTGAAAAGGGTAAAATGCTGCCCCAGGGCTGTTTGCATAGTGATTTGTTCAGAACTTGAGATGAACAGAGCCACCGGAGGGAAAAGAGCTCTCTGCTTCAGTCTGTGGGTGAACAGAAATGAACTGCCCTACAGAGTGGGTTTCATTTGCATAACCTATGTAACCATAGTTAACACCTTGGGAACCTCTGTTACTCACTCTGAAACGGTTACATTTGGGAAAGGAACTTAAAGGGGAAGAAAAAGGTTGCTATCTAGTTGGAGACTCTGCATCCCTGATAGTGAGTCATACTTGTAGGCTTGTAGAATGATGCTTTTTTTTTTTCTCTCCAATGAAGATTGCACATAACTTGAAAAAATCTTACAGAAGAAGGGAAGTTGCAGAGAGGTTTGTGTGAGGAAATTACAGAGCAGGGCTGAAGCCTCTCCAGCTTTTGCCATTGCTGACATCCAAAGTCATTGTAACTTTGCTACGTGCTGGCAAGAAATTAAGACTAAGTAACACTTTCCCAGGGCCTGGAGATGCACCTGAGCAAATTCCTTGTCTTCAGTGGTGCAAATATGTGATGTTCTGTTCATTGCTTGCCATAGTGGCTGAAGAAAGGAAAGCAACATTGTGAGGGATGCTTTCACAAGGTCAGTTACTAAACCTCTGTTAACATTTTTCTGTGTATAGGTGCAAGTATGGATATCAAGCACATGCTCTGCTTCTCTTGAGGATAGTGTGTTTCTTTGACACTTAATAAAGGTTTTCTAGTTTTATCCACAATGGATGGTTGCAAGTATAAAGGTATTGGATGTTGATGATATTCAAGAAACATTTCAGTGATCCTAGGGATTTCTTGGGCGATCCTCAGAGGTGTTTGCGCAGATGGTACTTTGTTTTAGAGAGAATTCCTATTTTTTATCTGACTAATGTGGCTTTTGACTTTTCTTGATCATGGATTGCGCTTCAGATACAAAGTGGTGTCATTGAGATAAGACATATTTAAAAATACTAAAGAGCTGATGGCTTTGTGTTTAAAGTGGTTGCTGTTTCAAAATAAGCACTAGCAAATATGCTCAACAGCAAACTTCTGAGACAATTGTTCCTAATGGAATCAGTTTTAGGGAAGGGAATTGCAGGATATCCTGGAGTGATCTAATAAGTGATAGGGCAAACATCAGTAGGATGGCTAAAGCCTGGTTTCATTTCAGAAAATTGTGGTGAATAGCAAAAGTAGTATGAAGGAGAGAGGTTGAAAGATAAAGAGAGGCAAAACAGTAGAAAGAAAAGCAAAGAAAGTGAGATAATTTATCTTTGCAGAAAGTGCCTTGTGTCAGACTTTCACAAGAAATGCTGTCTTTTGTTGAAGAACAGTCAGGAATCAGGACACAGCAACAGACATAAGAGAGCAGAATCCCCCCGGCTGAGAAAAATGCTAAGCTTTTTTGCTATTAAAAAAAAAAAAAAGACTTTTCTAGGGTTTTTCCCCCCCTGCCTAACCCCCGCTCTAATAGGGCCCTTGTTCATGTAGTGCCCACATCCAACTACTGGGAAACACGGATTTCTGCTTCTATTTGTAACAGTCAAGAAGAGCAGCAGCACTGTAGCATGTTTACGAGTGCGTATTGTTTTGCCTCATTGAGGGACACTTCTCCCTGGGGATAGGAGTTCATTTATCTTCATGTTAGCTCCAGAGGGAAATTGTCTCGAGCAGAGAACAGTTAGTTGTAGTAAGCCGTGTATGTATGTGCCGTGTTTTGATGTAGTTCACTGACAGCTAGTAACCAGACCTAATCTGTCAAACTCATTTCACCTAAGACCTAAAGTACAACTCCAGTTTTGATCTTTAAGGTAAAAGCATCACAAAGCTACTTGGCTCCTAACCTTATGTTTTTCAGTAAATAATACCTTTTATTCTTTCTTTTTTTTTATTGCTTATTTCCTCTTCAGAAACACTGCTTCTTTCCATCACTGATATTTTAGTGTTCTGTNAAAAAAAAAAAAAAAAAAAAGGCAGTGAATAGTACTATAAAAACTGTTTGAGTATAACTTGTTGTCATGCAGTCACTGCATTAACACGTATTATGTAGCTGAACCCCTATCCTTACCTGTTACAGAGTGGTTCCTAATTGGATATTTCTTACCAGTTTGCTACCTTAGGCTTTACCTTCCAGGTTAATTAGAAAACTGGAGTCACTTACAGTTGTTAAAGATACCTTGATAATTTTACAGGAACAGGAGTCTTGATCGTAGGAACTGTTTGTTAGCTAGGTAATAGCTATTAGCGAATAGGATTCCTAACTACAGGCTCCATTTAGCTACTTCTATTTCCTCTGATGGACTTGGAAAAAGCAGAGAGAGAAATTGCTCCACACCTCAAATTCTACCTCTGAGTTTAAGAAAGATCTTTCTCACCCTCTTGAAACAGATCTTGTTTGTCTAGTCTCTGTTTTCAATTTTATTTTTGTTTTTAACTGTTGCATGGTTGGCAGTGTCCTCTTTCTTCTTCTATTTTGAAAGCTGTTAAAAATATTCTGGGTGGAAGCTAAAATGCAACACAACATTCTCTTGATGCTGCAACGCTTCATAACAAAAAACTCGTCTTCTTCCCATGCTATTTTTATTGTTTCTGGTGGCTCTATAGCACACACAGATTTGCACTAGAAAAGAGGGAGAGCAGCTGACAAGGATTGTTCTTTATAGACTGGACCTAAAAAGACCAACAGAAGATGCTGTTTCTTATCTCTTCATCTGTCGCTTACTTTTAAAGGGAAAATAAGGCTATTATATAACTTTATGAATATTAATAAAGAGGAGTGGCTGGTGGGATGATAAACTGGTGGCCAAGGGGCAATGCTGTGCTTCTGGAATATGCTCTTGCTAAGGACTGTATGATATTTTGGTGGGGTTTTTTTAAGGTTGGTTGTTTGTATTTTGGTTGTGGGTTTTTTTTTGTGTGTGTGTGTGTTTTTGGGGTATTTTTTAATGATTAAGAGACATATAGATGAATACTTTAAATCTAAAAGTAAGGAGTAAAGAATACTGTGTTACTCCCAGCATCAGACCAGGTAAAAGCCTTCTCAAATTTTCTTTTCTACTTCTGTTGGATGCGTTATTCTTCACCTCCCTTAATAAACAGATTTAGACAATGCATGTTACATGAAATTATAGTTTTCTCACATTAAATGATTAAAGAGCATTGAACTGCGTTTGCATTACTGCACAAGTACTGTCCCATAAGAAATCTTATCATAAAGCCCCAACAATGCTTTTCTGTCACCAATAGTTTCTTTGTTATTGCCTACTGGACTGTCTTTCAGAACTGAGATTTTATGGAAGAAGTTGGAGGCACATAGCAGTTCCATACACAAAGACTGCTATCAGCATTGCATTTTGGTTCTGGATAAGTGTTGACTGTATAAAAGCAAGGGAACGAAGGAAGACTTTTGCAATTACTTTGCCCAGGACACAGTTGAAGGAATCATGCTAGAGTAAAGTATATCACACCTAAGCTGGTGATGCAAAGCACAGTTGCTAGATACCATTGTGAGAACCGTAGGGCAAAACAGAGGTGGTGTTTCACTGAACACAGCTTGAGTGCAGGAGTCTTGACGATGTTTTCGGCCCAGAGAAAGAATAAGCATGGTGACTTTCAGTACCATGAGCAATGCTAGTACTCCCCTGAGCTCAGGAAGCACTTGTTGCAGCCTTGAGATTATTCTCATGCAGGAGAATTTCAAAAGTATAGTGCTCTGGGTAATTCCTTGGAGAAGGTAAAACACTTTTTTTTTTTTTTTTTTTTTCAGAAGTTGTGTAGCTGTGGGGAATTTTATTGACAATCTTGTATGATGCAAGACTTTTGTCCTGAAAGTCAGCTTTTTTTAATTGCAAAATTGTGCTAAGTTGCTATATTTACAGTAATTACAGTGATTGATTTAACTAATATATATATAATGGAAGTGCTAGAATTAAAGCAGCCAGTAGTACCTTAATTTGGTTCTCTTTTGCATAGGCACTATAGTACAGTCTTTAATTATGTGGATATGTACTTTTTTATTCATACAGCTGTATCTCTGCATGTATCCAGAATATTCTGACTACAGTACTTACCTATAGGCCCTCTGCTGCCCTGAAGTATTGATATCACTTCTCAGTTTAAATTTGGGTATACAGTCAGACTTTGCTTGTACTCTAGGATTCTGCATGCTATTTCTTTTTTTATTTCATGGTTTGTATCTGTCCTATGCCTTCTTTGTTCAGCTTCAAGCTGAAGTTGTGTTTGTGTTCTGGATTTCTTCTTTTCTGGAGACGTGAAGGCCTAAATTTTGTAGTACAGAAAGCTTGTGGGCAATGCCAAGTTGTTGGTCAAGCCAGGTGATACCCACAATGCTGTGCAATGTTGGGTTCAAACACATGCTATAGAGGTTAAAAGGTGGAAAGAGGATGTCTTGTGGTGCATCATCCATTCTCTATCCAGAGATGAATCAGAAGCAATTTTGTTACAGGGTATCACCCCCAAATTGTGCTAAGGTGTGATGGTGCTGTGGTTACAAGGTTGACGATATCAACTGTTGTGTGATGTGGTGCCTGAGACCCATGGGTTCTTTGACAGACAGGAGACCTGGCTAAGACATTGATGTGATGGAAATGGCCCCGAAAGCCCTGCTTGCTATCAGGGAAGGCTATAGGGAATCATTACATTAACCTTAAAAGTTGTTGTCTGCATAGCTTGGCTCACACCTGGTAGATATTTTCTCCTAAAGAGGGTGAATGTAAACCTTGAAAATCTCATACTAGTTTTTGAACTTTTGTTCCTCTTTCCTCTAAATTGCTACCTCTCTCAACACGTTAAAATGATGAGGATGCTGTTTGGGAAGATGCAAGAACTAGGCTGAGAGTAAAAGCACATTTCTTTTTCCCAGTATTCTCTCATTCCCTCCAACTGGACACCATCCACTGCTGTTGATATTGGGGATCCTGAAGCAGTTGCTTGTTACTTAATCTATTTGAACATATGTCCCCCTCCAACATAACGTTGGTGCACATGCTAACTGTACTAGATTAAAAATAAGCACTTATCACTTCTGTGTTGCTTGAGAATCACAGTGTGACTATAAGATCTCATAGTTATCATATACATAGTGCATTTTAATCAAACCAACAATTAACTTGGATTGTCTGTGCAAGTTCGTTATCAGTAAGGCTTCTTTATCAGTATAAATCTCTGAACAGTGATTTTTATCACTTCAAATGTATTTTTATAAAAGCAATTGAAGTAAGAGATAGGAAACACATTTCACAAAGCCATTAACATCATTAACTCCCAATATGCTTCAAATTCATTGAAAACCTGAATTAACAGTACAGCTAGTTTTTAACATGCCTGCACAAGATCTAAAATTTTCATATAAAATGTATCTAAAATATAGACATAATTCTAACTTTGCAAAATCAGGAAGCCCTCTCTGAAGCTCTCAAAACTGTGGCTATCCCCTTCCAACTGCTCATGAAAGTTTCACAGCCTGGAAAATCTCTCTCGCCTTTTGGACTGACTGGCCATACAAAGGAAAACTCTGTGGCCAGAAATGACAGTTATTTATTTTCTTTATATTTTTTTTTTTAAATAGTCTAAGATGAGCTGTCTCTTGCCTTTCAATTCAAGCCTTTGCTGTTTGCACAGCACATCTACTTAAAAAAAAAGTCTTTTGTTTAATTCTAGAATTCCTTTAGTTTCTACTTTTAAGTCAGTGTTGCAAATCAGCAAAGCCTTATCCCGCATTTGGTTTCACAGTTCCTGACAGATCCACAGAGCATGTGTACCGCCTGCTGACAAGAAACACCATCATCCCCAGGCTGTGACGCTGACAAAAGCTGCTGAAGCAAAAGCACAAGTATCATGTATTTAGAAACTCAGGAAAGCACACAAAACATATGTGTCAAGAACAGCAGAATGAAAAGAGAGAACCTCTAATGTCCCTAAAGGCAAGGTCATGTGTTATCACTGATGTTCTCTGCCCTAGTGAAAATCATATCTGCCTTTCTACATAAAACTGCATGTTGGAAAAATGTTGAGATATCTTCCACCATTAAATGATATCCTCCATTCTGTTTAACCTTAAAAAAGCCATGCAGAATATACAATGTCAGCTCCATGGAACTAAAAAGTCCTTCTCTGGCTCATTATGTTGAGGAACCGGTGCAGGTTCTGCCACAGATTTAAGCCACAACAGGCAGCGCTATTTCCTATACAAGGCAAATATCCAAAGTGTGTAATATTCTTTCCTCAAAAAATATGCACAGGTCATCCCGCAGGAATTTAATTTAGATGGGGTATCCTATAGGCTGCATTGACAGAGGCTTTTAAGCTGCTTCTAGCTAATGATGAGGTTATACCCATTACTCTGGTAGACTCTGGGAAGAAACCAGTGTGCAGCTCTAACACAAGCTAGATATTTTGATTATTTTAGGGGTTTTTTTTGGTACATCAACTGTGTAGATGATGGTCATGCAGTACAGTGTAGAAGGACTTTTCTTCTCTAATAAACTCCAAGATCTTCTGCAAATAAACTTGGGGAAAACACAAACTGTCACTGTCTTCCCAAGGAATGGCAAGACTTGCAAGACATAGATAGTAATGAGCTCTAAAAGGGCAGTTTGTGCCTCTACTCAACAGTCCAGCCGTTGAGAGCTGCAGCTGGTAAACAGGGCTAGCAATTGGCTAGCCATGGCTGTTTAGTGCTCACAGCTCGTACAGTTCTTGTGCTGATAGCCTGTTGCTACAGCTCAAGACTAAGCTACAGACTTTCTTTGACATCAAAGGAAATATTTACTTCAGGCTGAAGTTCTGCAGCTGTTCCTGGGCATAATATCTCTGCAGCACCATTCTCCGGTGCCAGCTGGTGCTTGTTTCCCGAGCCCAGAAATGGCTTTGTGGGGACAGGCTGTTCCAGAAAACTGTTGCTCTTGAAGCCACTATTCACTCCATGTCTTTCACAGTCACCAAAAGCTATCTGGAAATGCAAGCAGAGACAACCAGTGGTACTTACCATAGCTGATCTCACAAATCATTCAACCAGGAGTGCTTGGTGGTGTCACAGGAGCTGGCCTGAAAGCTGCTGCTGTTTGGTGATAGCATATCAGATAAACTTGGCACATTAGCAACTGCCAACAGTGCCGCATGGCAGCGTGTGGCATTCACGCTGATCTGCTGAGAGTCTGAGAATCATATAATCGACTTCAGGGAATGGCAAGGAAGATGATGAGGATCTGGGGATGTTGACCCTAGATGCAAAAAGCAGTCAGTTCTCCATAAATTCTGTTGTGGTGCCTGTATGCCACCAATCTCAGAAATGCCTTCAGCAGGCGGTAACGCAGAGGAGAGTAGGTTACCTGGTCACATAGCTGTGCTCATATGTGAGAGAGCATCCTCCTCCTCCTCCCTCGTGTCCTCTCATTATATGACTCTTAGTAAATGCAGCAGTTTGGGCAGGCCAGTTAATACAAATCAGTTACAGCAAAGTCTCATAGTAAATCTCCTTATATACACAAGCTTTTGGATAAATAAATCAACTTCTTGTCTCTCTTTCAACCTGTGGTTTTCACTATTTGTTGCAATGACATTTGAGGCATTATTCATGAGTACGAAGGATCTCATTCACTAGACATAACCCTCTGAAGTGATCATTTACATGCACTGGCTTGTTTCTGTGTATTTTGAGCTCTGCTCTGACACTGATTCTTGCTGTTTCCTTAGGCAATAGCATAGATAGGTTTCTCTGTAATTTACTTGGGACCTGGAAAAGTGATGCTGGCTGCACGATAGCAAATAAGATGTTCACTGTCACTGAATTTCTCCAGTATACTGGAAATTTGAAAATCTTGAAACACTGAAAAATTTTTAAGCTCTTCTCCCTCTCAGTATTAACCTGATAGGGTCAACACTCCCCAGAGCTGCGTGGCTAAGAGCAGAGCCACTCTCAAGCACAAACTAAGCAGGTGATTTAGGGCAACAAAATAGTCATGGCTCTCCTGTGGATTTTGGCATATTCTGGGGCCCCAGGAAGTTGGGCTGCTACATCTGCTAAACCACTGGAGAGCCTGTAAGATGGCAACTTTGACTGGGAGGGTTAGTAGTAAAAAAACCTTTGTCTTTTTCTACAAGAGACCAGAGTCTCTGGAATTTTTCTATCAGCCTCCATCATTACATCTCTTCTCCTCAACCTTGAAGAGTTGATCTGACCCACTTATCTTGTTTATGCTGCTGAGGACCCACTAGTAAACTCTGTTAAGCAGCATGAACGTGATCCTTCATGAACGTAATGTACAAGCCTTGCCTTCTTTCTTCCTTCTCTTTTTTTTTTTTCCTTTCCTCACCCCTACCCCTTTTGTTTCAGCTAGTTTTGCTGTCAGCTAGATGCAAGAACTCACTGGGTTTTGGCTTCTGCTCCTCATTCTCTACTTCATTTATAGTACAACATCAGGGCAGAATCTTGTCTAGTGCTTCAAGTTTATATTGTTTCTTGGAAGTGTAAAGGGATGCTGAGTGTGATCATTCCCTGTGCTTGAAAACCAAATGGTACTGATGAGTGGAGGGACTTGGGGAATTATAATTGGGAACCTGGTTGCCAAGTTCAGAATAAAATTGTGGGTGGAAAATTCCGCTCAGACAGATACTATTTGGTACCTATAATAGTTTCCTTTCACATGGACTTTTCACCAACACAGTACATGATCATAATGATTCCTTGTTGTTCTTAAAAAGTATTTCTGTATATATAAGTATTTTCATACTTTAATAAGATGTTGTAGAGTTATCCTATCCTCTACTCAATACACATTTTGATATGTTGATAAATACAATTTTAAGTGGATAATAGTAAAATGTTTGCAGTTTTGTAAGCAAATGAGGGCAATGGCATACAGTTCTACGTAATGATTACTTCCAAAGGTAGATGTCCCTTAAATTAAAGCTACTTTTTCCTTTTGGGTGATATGTTTTAACATGAACTGTCAGCCATAACAATGATAGTATGTCTTGTACTGCCAGCTTTAATAGAGACTGCATGGATAATTTAAGGCCAAGTCAAAAAAGTTTTTGTAATATTTAAGTTGCAGATTAATTTCTCACTTATTCTCATAACCTAACCTGAATATCAATATTGTTTTATTTTGTACTCAACTTTTTTTCAGTTTTTGGTTAATAAGGAATATATATTCTTTAAAAGACGCAGGCAACCCCATTTTCCCCATCTCCCCATGCACAAAAATAGCATATCTGTACTCAAACCAATAAAGAATGCACTGTAGATAAATTCATACTGTACCAATGGAGTGTAAGGATTCCATTAATGTTTTAGTGATATCATCAAGGAAGAAAAAGGCAAAATGGATCCACGGCTTTTACTCTGCTGGGTCTGTAATGAAGCAGTGTTGTAGCAGCTGCTGTCTTTTTTTTTTTTCCTGTAGGCATCAGTTGGTGTATTGTGAAAGTTTAAAAAAAAAAAAAATTCCTGACATTTCCTTCTTTCTTTTTCTGTCTCTATTTTTTTTTTAAAGAACAGTCAGCTTCCTTTTGTTACTGCTGTGATGTACTTTTCCCTACTAACTCCAAGACGGAGCCTGAAATGCAATATGGAAATTACTAATATGACAGAGAAATATGAGCTTTATACTGTAGAAAAAGTGGCTGTAGCAATATATCAGAGAAATTATTGAATGTTATCGGTCATAGCACAATTTATTATTTTACCAGTGTGCTGTGAAAAGTTGCTCAGCCAACTCAAAGCTTTCCTACTATATTAGCCCTGTCTGGGAGTTTAACTGGTAGCACTTCGCTAAACGCAAGCACTGTAATTATTTGTACATTAGCCCATTGGATCCCTCCCTCCCCACCCCACCCCATCATCTTAACATACTGTACGTGCAGTAATTTCATTTACTAGTTTTATTTTGGACTTGGTACGGCAAGGCTTTCACAAAGGAAAGATGGCTGAAAGATATAAGGGAGGGCTGAGAATTTGGAAACTGTCTGCTCTGCACTTTGTGTATGCTCCCTGCCAAACTCACGTGTAACTCTCATTAATGCTAATGGGATTTAATACATGCTGCAAGAGGAAAATATCCTCATTTATTTTGCACTGAATCGAGTGGTAGCAAAAGTGCTGTATTGACAACTCTGGAGCCCTCTATTTATCCACAGAACAGGCAGTGTCAGAATAAGTTTTCTCTTACAACCTGGTGTCTCAGTCCTCTTCCGCAGGGACCTCTGAAGGACAGCGCAGGCACTGGCACCTCTGCCACTCTTGCCTCCACAGATAACAGTTTGGCCATGTGGACACCTGTACAGTAGCAGCCCAGCCAAGATTTCCCACACTTCACTCATGATATACTACAGTTTGGAGATGGGTTGGGTTTGGCTGGGTTTGAATGAGTACTAGAAGGATGAACAGTACAAATGAGCTCTTCGTGAATGGCCCATCTTTACAGTTCTTCAGACCAATGTACCTGTGAGAGGAAAACTTTTTCTGGGATTTACTGGCTTGGACTTAAAATGTTAGGTTGACTTTTAAGTAAGGGGTTGCTTAAATAAGTCCTTTAAAATTGCTGTTGCTTCCAATCAGTGTCACTAGATGTAGGTGATGTAGCAGTGACAAGTTTAGTGGCACATAGCTGTTATACTTGGACTTTATTTTTCAGTATTATTGAATGGTAATGATAACTTTGTAAGATGTCTTCCAATATATGTACATGTGTGTATACTGGTCAGAAAAAGCCATTCTGTTGAACCTCAAATTTCTTGCAGGAACATGTTAAGTTAAAAACATATTTTGGAAAAAAAGTAGTGGGGAAAGTTCATTATTAGGATCAAGGCAATGTTGTTTTCTTTTGATTGTGAGACAAAATTAGATAGGCATAATTACATGTGATTTAACATGCTGAAAGTCACGTTTCAGTGAAATTTTAGGATTCTATCAGAGGGAAAAATTTGAGCTGACTTGCCTTTTTAAGGGAAACTGGTTTATTTATCTGTTTATTTTTCACTGTTATCCTGACTCAGCTAATCTTGATTGATGAAGTTATTTCCATTAAATAGACAAGGACGCTTACCTGAGCTTCCAAAACCAGCTGCCTCACACCCAACAATTAGCTGGGGTTACACTATACTGTGTTGTTCTTTTAGCCCCAGTCCTTATCAGCAGGGCTCTGGATGGAGTCTCTTTCTACCTAGCTGGCCTTCTACATCTTTCTACTGCATCTTTGGTGCTATCTATATAAAATACACATCACCACATGCAGCTGTCTTCCAAATGGTAGCAATGTTTATTATTTTACAGGAACTTGCTATGCAATGGTTATAACAAAGAGTTTCAAAATTAAGTATTGTTTCTTTTTCTCCTTTGGGCTAGAAGAGAAGGCCTTTAACAGAGGACATCTTGCTAGGGAAGGAGGAGTCAGAGCATGCATAATACCACCAGGCTTGCTGAAAGTCAAGCTCTTATTGCTGATGTAGCATACCTTAGCTTGACCCACGTTTAAAAAAATTCCGGATTTAAAAACTTAACTTGAGCCCAACTACCAGGGAATTCCTTGTCGAATATGTCTCCAGGGACACGTACCTTGTCCCACTGCATCTACCTTCTGCAATGAAAATCTCTAGTTCCTCAGGCTTTCATAACCTTGATGGCAATTACCCTCCCAAGAGCAGGGTAAGGTTTGAGCAAATTTCTCTTTCTTCTCCCCAGGCTTCCTCCTATTTCTCCTTCTCCATCCCATAGGACAACAGCAGATGCCAATGTCTCTATGCAAAGAGGTGCAGAGAGTTATGAGTGCTTGCTCTTCTATTCCTTGCCCTATCCCACTGTTTGCAAATCCTGCTGCTGCTTCCTCCTGTGCCCCTTTGAAATTCCCTCCCTGTTTCAATTTTCCAGGCTTAAAATATTTGTTTACTGCATTGCCTCTCTTCTTGACCCCTCGTAAACCTGCATTACACCCTTCTAATTCAGTCAAAATGTGGTGGCTAAAAGCAACTTCCCAGGCTGCTAATGATCATGGGCCATTGGATCATGACTGACTTTCAAGTCACTGCACAAGCTGCTTCTCTCATGTTATAATTCACACATTATACTGCTTAGCCTCACCTTAAGGTTTTGACTATCCTGTTCTTCCTTTATCTCCTTTGTTCTTTCAGTAATGCCACCTTGTTGTCTCATTTAAATCCACCTATCATCAGATTGTATGTGATTTTTATTTTTATTTTTTTAAACCTTATGCTGGTGCCTATCTATGGAAAAATCTCTGAGTACTATAATCTCATTCTAACAGATGTATGCTCTTTTCACCTTCAAGTACTTAGTGTAAAATGGGCCTTATGGAACAAAAAGCTTGAGTTTTTATATTGTCCAAGCTGTCGTCTCAAAAGTGGACTGAAGTAAACAAAAAAATAAAAGTAGAATTGGCTGGAAGTTAACAGCATCCTTGGGGTCTCTGAAGGCATCTTGTAAAACGTAAACCAGATACTAAGTAAATAATGGTTTAATCAGTCTCTCTTTTGTTTTGTGTGATACCAAAGAAATGGTTGATGCTTAGGTAATAGATAAAAGATATTGGAAAAAGAAAATAATAATAAAAAGCAAAGATATGTTTTGAAAGTTGGATACTAGTCTTTCCTACATTTTCTTCTGTAATGTTGCAGTTACTTCTTATTTGGGTCATTAAATCAACCTACAGATGCAGATGTCAGGAGGGGGACCTTATTCTGAAGCTTATGTTTTGATTTTTTTGAGGGTCATCTCACTTTGTATTTGCACTGGATCTTTGCTGATACTACAGATGATTACCTGCTGAGCTCCATTTCTAATACATAATTCAACAACAAAAGTTGTGCTTTCATTCCGGAAAGCATGTGGTTGGCTTTTACAGATTTAGGCTGGTCACCATCGCCACACCTTCTGCCTACATGCTTTCCCATAAAAAATAACCTGGTCTGCTTCTCGATGAACAGAATTCAGACTTGTGGAGTGTGAGGCTTGTTTGCCAGGCTTTTTAACTCAGCTAAACAGTTCACTTCTATTCTCCAATTTATTTAATTAATGTTCATCTCATTAGTAGGGATCTATCTTAGCCATCTACCATTATACAGTAAATTGCTTTAATGAATTCTGTGATTCTCTCAAAATTCCCAATCAGATGAGAGGCCCTGCTAATGTAATAAGTCAAGAAAGTAGAGCTTTTGGAGATTCATTAAATTTTATTTCTTAAGAATTGTCTCTGGGAAAAGCTCTGAAAGAAACACAATGCTAAAAAGGGGCCATTAGTAGACCTGCTTGTTATAGATGACCAGAAAGTACGAAGTTTAGTTTGGCTTTTAACTTCATTAGGACACTGTTGGATTTTTTTTTTTGTTGGGTTTTTTTGTTTGTTCGTTTCCTTCTTTTTTAAAAATTTTATTTAATGTCTTGTAGGAATGGGGGTGTACTGTAAAGTCTTATGGTCACATTGCCTTTAAAATATGCTGTCAATGTCTGAATTTCTTCTTTGGCGTGACTCAAATGACAGAAGAACAAGGTGTGTTCTAAGAAAAGTCCACACTAAATGTCTACTAAATTCAGTTGAAATTTGAGTTTAACTGCACTATGTACTGGAAAGGATTGGACAATGCGACAAAAAAAGAATACAGGATTGATAATTTTCCATTTAATTATTTTTCCTGACCTTTTCCCTCTTTCCCTTCTAACTAACACTCCTCCAGTTGAGTTAGTGTTCAACCTGATCAGAAAATCATGTGGAAAGGAATTAGAGCACTTATTAAAATAGAATAGAATATTTCCATTTAAAATATCTGGTCCATCTAGTCCAACTGCCTGACCACTTCAGGGCTGACCAACAGTTAAAATAAATTATTAAACGCGTTGTCCAAATGCCTCTGAAACAGACGGGCTTGGGGCATCAACCACCTCTCTAGGAAGCCTGTTCCAGTGTTGATCACCNGTACCTGTGAGAGGAAAACTTTTTCTGGGATTTACTGGCTTGGACTTAAAATGTTAGGTTGACTTTTAAGTAAGGGGTTGCTTAAATAAGTCCTTTAAAATTGCTGTTGCTTCCAATCAGTGTCACTAGATGTAGGTGATGTAGCAGTGACAAGTTTAGTGGCACATAGCTGTTATACTTGGACTTTATTTTTCAGTATTATTGAATGGTAATGATAACTTTGTAAGATGTCTTCCAATATATGTACATGTGTGTATACTGGTCAGAAAAAGCCATTCTGTTGAACCTCAAATTTCTTGCAGGAACATGTTAAGTTAAAAACATATTTTGGAAAAAAAGTAGTGGGGAAAGTTCATTATTAGGATCAAGGCAATGTTGTTTTCTTTTGATTGTGAGACAAAATTAGATAGGCATAATTACATGTGATTTAACATGCTGAAAGTCACGTTTCAGTGAAATTTTAGGATTCTATCAGAGGGAAAAATTTGAGCTGACTTGCCTTTTTAAGGGAAACTGGTTTATTTATCTGTTTATTTTTCACTGTTATCCTGACTCAGCTAATCTTGATTGATGAAGTTATTTCCATTAAATAGACAAGGACGCTTACCTGAGCTTCCAAAACCAGCTGCCTCACACCCAACAATTAGCTGGGGTTACACTATACTGTGTTGTTCTTTTAGCCCCAGTCCTTATCAGCAGGGCTCTGGATGGAGTCTCTTTCTACCTAGCTGGCCTTCTACATCTTTCTACTGCATCTTTGGTGCTATCTATATAAAATACACATCACCACATGCAGCTGTCTTCCAAATGGTAGCAATGTTTATTATTTTACAGGAACTTGCTATGCAATGGTTATAACAAAGAGTTTCAAAATTAAGTATTGTTTCTTTTTCTCCTTTGGGCTAGAAGAGAAGGCCTTTAACAGAGGACATCTTGCTAGGGAAGGAGGAGTCAGAGCATGCATAATACCACCAGGCTTGCTGAAAGTCAAGCTCTTATTGCTGATGTAGCATACCTTAGCTTGACCCACGTTTAAAAAAATTCCGGATTTAAAAACTTAACTTGAGCCCAACTACCAGGGAATTCCTTGTCGAATATGTCTCCAGGGACACGTACCTTGTCCCACTGCATCTACCTTCTGCAATGAAAATCTCTAGTTCCTCAGGCTTTCATAACCTTGATGGCAATTACCCTCCCAAGAGCAGGGTAAGGTTTGAGCAAATTTCTCTTTCTTCTCCCCAGGCTTCCTCCTATTTCTCCTTCTCCATCCCATAGGACAACAGCAGATGCCAATGTCTCTATGCAAAGAGGTGCAGAGAGTTATGAGTGCTTGCTCTTCTATTCCTTGCCCTATCCCACTGTTTGCAAATCCTGCTGCTGCTTCCTCCTGTGCCCCTTTGAAATTCCCTCCCTGTTTCAATTTTCCAGGCTTAAAATATTTGTTTACTGCATTGCCTCTCTTCTTGACCCCTCGTAAACCTGCATTACACCCTTCTAATTCAGTCAAAATGTGGTGGCTAAAAGCAACTTCCCAGGCTGCTAATGATCATGGGCCATTGGATCATGACTGACTTTCAAGTCACTGCACAAGCTGCTTCTCTCATGTTATAATTCACACATTATACTGCTTAGCCTCACCTTAAGGTTTTGACTATCCTGTTCTTCCTTTATCTCCTTTGTTCTTTCAGTAATGCCACCTTGTTGTCTCATTTAAATCCACCTATCATCAGATTGTATGTGATTTTTATTTTTATTTTTTTAAACCTTATGCTGGTGCCTATCTATGGAAAAATCTCTGAGTACTATAATCTCATTCTAACAGATGTATGCTCTTTTCACCTTCAAGTACTTAGTGTAAAATGGGCCTTATGGAACAAAAAGCTTGAGTTTTTATATTGTCCAAGCTGTCGTCTCAAAAGTGGACTGAAGTAAACAAAAAAATAAAAGTAGAATTGGCTGGAAGTTAACAGCATCCTTGGGGTCTCTGAAGGCATCTTGTAAAACGTAAACCAGATACTAAGTAAATAATGGTTTAATCAGTCTCTCTTTTGTTTTGTGTGATACCAAAGAAATGGTTGATGCTTAGGTAATAGATAAAAGATATTGGAAAAAGAAAATAATAATAAAAAGCAAAGATATGTTTTGAAAGTTGGATACTAGTCTTTCCTACATTTTCTTCTGTAATGTTGCAGTTACTTCTTATTTGGGTCATTAAATCAACCTACAGATGCAGATGTCAGGAGGGGGACCTTATTCTGAAGCTTATGTTTTGATTTTTTTGAGGGTCATCTCACTTTGTATTTGCACTGGATCTTTGCTGATACTACAGATGATTACCTGCTGAGCTCCATTTCTAATACATAATTCAACAACAAAAGTTGTGCTTTCATTCCGGAAAGCATGTGGTTGGCTTTTACAGATTTAGGCTGGTCACCATCGCCACACCTGCTGCCTACATGCTTTCCCATAAAAAATAACCTGGTCTGCTTCTCGATGAACAGAATTCAGACTTGTGGAGTGTGAGGCTTGTTTGCCAGGCTTTTTAACTCAGCTAAACAGTTCACTTCTATTCTCCAATTTATTTAATTAATGTTCATCTCATTAGTAGGGATCTATCTTAGCCATCTACCATTATACAGTAAATTGCTTTAATGAATTCTGTGATTCTCTCAAAATTCCCAATCAGATGAGAGGCCCTGCTAATGTAATAAGTCAAGAAAGTAGAGCTTTTGGAGATTCATTAAATTTTATTTCTTAAGAATTGTCTCTGGGAAAAGCTCTGAAAGAAACACAATGCTAAAAAGGGGCCATTAGTAGACCTGCTTGTTATAGATGACCAGAAAGTACGAAGTTTAGTTTGGCTTTTAACTTCATTAGGACACTGTTGGATTTTTTTTTTTGTTGGGTTTTTTTGTTTGTTCGTTTCCTTCTTTTTTAAAAATTTTATTTAATGTCTTGTAGGAATGGGGGTGTACTGTAAAGTCTTATGGTCACATTGCCTTTAAAATATGCTGTCAATGTCTGAATTTCTTCTTTGGCGTGACTCAAATGACAGAAGAACAAGGTGTGTTCTAAGAAAAGTCCACACTAAATGTCTACTAAATTCAGTTGAAATTTGAGTTTAACTGCACTATGTACTGGAAAGGATTGGACAATGCGACAAAAAAAGAATACAGGATTGATAATTTTCCATTTAATTATTTTTCCTGACCTTTTCCCTCTTTCCCTTCTAACTAACACTCCTCCAGTTGAGTTAGTGTTCAACCTGATCAGAAAATCATGTGGAAAGGAATTAGAGCACTTATTAAAATAGAATAGAATATTTCCATTTGAAATATCTGGTCCATCTAGTCCAACTGCCTGACCACTTCAGGGCTGACCAACAGTTAAAATAAATTATTAAATGCGTTGTCCAAATGCCTCTGAAACAGACGGGCTTGGGGCATCAACCACCTCTCTAGGAAGCCTGTTCCAGTGTTGATCACCATCTCAGTAAAGAAATGCTTCCTAATGTCAAGCCTAAACCTTCCCCAGTGCAGCTTTGAAGCATTCCCATGTGTCCTATCACTGGATACCAGGGAGAAGAGATCAGCATCTCCCTCTCCTCTTCCCCTCCTCAGGGGAAGGGAAGCTGTTCTCAAGTTGTTTGAGAATAAAACTAGAATAAATGAAATTATTAATTCTGTATTATTGGAAATGAAATAAATACTTGAATTAAAGGTATCTGTTCTACTTTTTCACTTATTTTCCTTTATATTCTTTACAGACGAGGTAAACTCATGCCCCTAACCTGTATTGGAGTGGTGGTTAGCGCTGATGATGCACTATGTAAATAACAGCTGTGACCTAGAACACACTATCTAATTGTCAGCCATTACTTTAGCCACAGCCACCACCTGGTCGAGACCTCTAAATCTTAGAGGTGTCTTCTGCTACATAGAGTGAGCTGTTACCAGTGTGCCCAATTTTCTGTGCCCAGAAAATGTTTTTCACATTACATAGTTTGTCCAGTTTATGCTGCCCCTCAAACTCTGCTGTCAATTAATGCTATGTTCTGATACATGCAGTTTAATATTCATACAACTTGAAAACACCCTTTTGAGTGTCTAGATACTTCTTATTATGTCTTATTGTCTAGATACTTTTTAATATGGAAATATCCTGCAGTCATCCTCAACTACTAGAGGTTTATAAGTCTTTATATTGATAGTTGTAAAGACACTGAAACAAATATAGTATGCTTTACATTAATATGCACAAAACAACATGGTGCCCCTTCCCTGAAGGGAAAGTTCCCAGTACAGAAAAGCTCACAAACTTCTCGAATGATCACAATGTAGTGCCATTTGGAACCGTAGCAATTTAGTTAATTAATACAGTATTATTTTTTTTTATGCTATCAGTCTAATGGGCAGTTCTACTTTTCCTCTTCTCCCTTTTTGTCCCAGTGTCCTCCTCAAATCCTTGAAGCCCACTCATTCTCGGGAAGGTGACTGTGTAAAAGTAACATCACCCAGCTCAAAACATTTGCTTTGTGTGTGTGTGCAGAGACACACGGCTGCTATACTGTACAAAACAAAGTCTTCAGTGCTTTTCTGCTCTTGTCAGCACAGCAGAAGTAATAGGGAGGCAGAGTGAAATAGGAGCGTGCTCTTGTGTGGCATCAATGAAAATGTTTATTTGGCCACAGTCTAGTTACTCTTGCACAGCCCTGGGAACCGTGAGGGTTGCCCAGGTGTTGGTGTAGGCAGCCCTTGCAAATGAAGTGTGTAATGGCAAAGAAACTGCTCTTTGACTCCCAGCTCCCAGGCTGCCTTTCCAGGGCTCAGGAAGGTTTAGGCTGCACCTCACTGAGAAGAGAGAAACGTGGAGTCTCCTCTGCCCCCTTTTCAAAGTTGAAGTATAGTTACTTTACCAGGAAAAAGAGGAAATGTTTTGCAGCCAAATCCTCCATAAGCACAGCTCTGTTTTCCTGCTGGAGTCAAGGACGTATGAGTCTGCATGGATTATGTGTATTTTTTTAGACACCAAGTTTCTTGTGTAGGGAAGTATAGGGGTAAGTCAAACAATTAAACTTTTTTTCTGTCCTCTCCCTCTCTCCCTAAGTAACTATCCCTTTCTTTAAGCTCTTTGATAGTTTCCATTCATAGGGCAATAGAATGATGTTCCAATAATTTCCCTTCAGAAGCAGGAGACACACTGCTGTATATTATGCCCTTTAGCTAAAAGAAAAATTGATTCTGTCATGTATACATTTATATCTCATCTATTTTTTTTCAAGGAAATTTTTAACTCTTCTTACAAGACTGAGGCAGGAAAAAATAAACTACTGACATACATGACATGATTCTCCCATCTTGGGAAGACTGTCCATCTTGAGAAATAGGAAATTCAGAAGCAAAGCTAGACAATTATTGGAGCTCTAGGTAGGTTTTCTTTTTTACAGGCAAGCTTGGTTACGCTTGCAGAGCAGGTTTTCCTTAAAAAAAAAAAAAAAAAAAAAAACCCCAAACACAACATATGTCAAGTGTTTGGAGTCTCTTACTTTCTGAATCCTGAAATTTGAAAAAAAACCCCATTTCTTCACAAACAGCCAAATTTTAATCCATGTGATATTAAAAGGTCTATTATCTTGAGATAGCTGTATGTTCTCTCTAGGAGCAGGAGAGCCTTTTGGTTAATTCACTGGGCTAATCAGGCCATCTGGCTTCTATTCCTGGACTGTCCTGTGTGATGTTGGCCATCTCAATTAAAGTCTGTTTCCTCAGCTTTCAATCTGAAAAACTGTGATAATAGTTACTTTGCTTCACCAAAGTGGAATAAAAAATATAAAATGACGTGCTTGGTGCACATACAGTTTGTAGCACCAAGCGTCCCCTAAGTTGTGTAGAATAACAAACACAGGTTGTATTACAGTGTTCTTATCCCAAAAGGTCGTCCAAAGACTTGTATTAAAGGTTTTCCTTATAAAAATGCCTTTCGAGTCAAAGCAATCATTATTCATGGCACATTGGACGTTGACCAACTTCTTACATGAAAAAGGAAGCAAAAGTAAATAAAATATTCAGAATAAAAATTTTCTCACTTTCTTCAATTACATTATCAAATATACAAAAATCAAATACTTTGAGCCAAAAAAAATGAATATTTTTTTACAAATGTAATTTAATACTTGTTTGGTGTGGTGACTTTTAGCTCAGATTTAGTTTGAGATCAATTTAAAAATCCATTTTGAGGATGCAAAAAAGATGGTCTCTGATCAAGTATCCTGTTTTATAACTTTTTTTCAAAACTATTTTTCACATGTTGACTTCGTCAGCGTAAGAAACCTGTAGCTCTGTAGTTATAAAAGCTCTTTTCCTGAGAATATTTGCTGTTCTTGAGCCCTACTCCTGGTTGAAAAACATTGTTAAAGATTGTTACTACCAGATCTGTAATTTTGATATTCCTGTTGTTTTGTTGGTTTTAGTTTTCAGGCATAGATATCAATGATCCTTCTTTTTGTTATATGGAGGCAATGGGCTCACTATATCAGTTTGCTCTGACTTAAAAACTTTATTTCTAAGCATCCTGCAGTTAATTCCCCAGTCACTATCTTAAATGAAAAATGAGGCAAATGTATATGTTTTATTTTTTGCCCATATTTGTATCGCATTTAATGTAAAGAGCACTTACAATCCTTTTCTGCTCTGTTAGAGAAAGAAACCACTGGAGACCGAGATTGAAAAAAAGAATTTTGAAACTATGAAGCAAAATTGATCAGAATAGGGAAATTAGTACTATCTAACTGCTTTTCAGAAAAACTCTTTGAGTCGAAAATCTTACCAAACTCAGAAAATCTGGGTTTCCAGCATTGTCAGGGTTCAGTAATAATTTGCGAGTTGGATGTCTTGTGTTCAGTTTCCCCTGGTAGTCTGGATGAATTGCATTTCATGCGATTCCACACAGCCTCTTGTCATGTTGAAAAAAAATCTGAAATCCTGGGAGTTCCTGATCATTGCCCACTATGGGAAGCTGTAGTATGGATAATATCCAATCCAGTCTGTCTGATCGATGTCAAGCAGACACATCTCTTGCAAAATCAAGAGTCTCTTAAAAAGGGGGAAAAAACCACCCCCAAAAACTCTACAAACACATTGTCATTAAATGTTTTTGAATGGTAAATTTTCATTCTCCACAGTGAGGAATAAATGGATGAACATGTAGGGAAAGGACTTAAAACATTTCTATATGTGAACACGTGGATGAATATGTGCTTTTCTAAACTGAAACTCTTTATTGTAACAACAGAGGACATGGTGTTGCTGGGAGAGGAAGTTTACCTGAGACAGAAGCAGATTCCAGAATGGGCTCCTCCCTCTTAACTTATAGCAGGCCCATGTGTGTGTCCCTGACTGAGGATCCTCAATTGTACAGTCATCTATTTATATTTTTTTTAAAAATAGTAATGCTTCATATTGTCTATAAGGCAAAGTGAGCAAAATATGGCTTATATATTTGATTATTTTATTTTATCTTAGTATGTCAAACTTTAAAAAGCGTTTTAGAATTAATTCATTGTGGAACCCCGGGGGTAAGAACCACATGTCACAGGTAACCAAATTAGAAGTCCATGGGTTATGAGATCACAACCCCCTAGAGAAATATTTAGCGGTATGTTTACTTAATATCTAACAGCATGTGAAGTTTATTTATTAATATGCCTGCAGGTTTCTCTCTAATCCCACTTCTCAAAGATGCTCACACATAGATAGAAAAGCCAGGAGGGGGTGAATTGCCCTGGTACGATTTCCATCTAATAGAATAATGCATCTGTTAAAGAAAAAAGTTAGGGTACAGTACATGCCTTACTGACCTTGACCAAATCTCAAGTCCTATTTTACACAGAAGCCTGTTGTGTGCTGTTTACAGGGAGCAGAAAAGCGCGTGCACAGCAACTTCCTTTAGGGTTATGAATCTTTAAGTAAGAAGAAAATTTATTTTTTAACATAGTCAGAAAAGCAATTGCTTTCAGCTAAGCAATGAGAGAGAAATTCACCCCTCCTTCCTCACACCATTAATTGAGCTTAGTGGAAGGAATGCTGCAGGAAGGAAATCTTCCCCGCTTCCCTCCCCGTTAACAGCGGTGGAGCTCCAGTCGTCACTGGCATCCCAGCCAGGGCCAGCAAATGGAGGACCCGGTGCTGAGGAGCCAGGCACTGCTGCCTGCCCCCCCCTCTGCCCGCTGGACGTCACCCACGGCCCCGACAGACGGGGAAGGTCTGTTCTGCGCAGGGCTCGGGGGGTGCAGAAGTATGTCTGTCTGTGCCAAACTCGCCTTTGCTGCCCGGGATTGCTAGTCTGTTTTAGAGGCAGCGTTACCAACACACAGAGTGCTGCTCTGTGATTTGGGGTGGGGGGGTTTTGGTTGCGCTCCCAGACCTGCCACCAACCCACTGATTTTTTTTTCAACTGATTTTTATGGGTGTCTCTGCAGCACAGGAATACTAACATTTACCTCCTTAATAAACCGTTTTGAGATTTACTGGCAACAATTTTGAAGTAAGTGCAAGAGGTACTAGGTAGTTGGTTATATTGCTGAAGTACTGTGAAGGATCAGTTCTTTGTATTTGCCAGAGTAACTTCAGCCTTCTTGATCATGTAGCCTCCTACTAACACACTAGATAAAACATTAGATCAAGGCACTGTTGAAAAAAAACCAAGCTGAATCAACACTATCCCCCCTTTCTTATTCAACCTATGCAGCAGATCACTACCTTAAATGTTAATAGGTAACTGCCTGGATTTCCTCTGAGCTTATAATTATGAAGCTCATAATAAACCTGAAAATTAAAGGCAAAGGAGGTATTTTTATATTCCTGTTGAAATGTCAAAGCTTCAGAAAGTTTTAGAAAATGCTGAGCTCTTTCTGTCTTCTGTGTCAGGGGCTATTACCACAGTAGGTGCCGAGACAATCTGGACACCTGCAATCTCCAGACAGATTCCATCAAGCTCCTATCTGTTAGAAGCTGCAGTGCTTGCATTTGGATTCGATATCTAACAATAATGTGGTATTTTATAAACATTAGCGGGCCTGATTTTGCACTGGTCAGCAGAGGTAAAAAATAGGTACTTTTGGAAAACAAATAAAAAAGGAATTGGAACTGTCTCAATAAATAGTGCAAATTGTAAATTTCCCAAAGATGCAGTCTTTTGCTCAGGCATAAGAAAATAAAGCTGGCAATTACAAACCACGACAAATATTGAGGAACTGCACAAGCCGGTTCTGCACTTAAGGTCTAATATTTACTTGACAATACCTTTATATTATTATATATAGCATTATGTCCCTTTAATATAGAGAGTTGCAATTTCTCCTTTCTGTTGCAACAGAAAAGAATTACACACTATCTCTGTATATGGACTAAACCCAAGAATTTTGACTCTTTTTATATCGGTGATGATCTTAATGCTTCTTTTCGGTAATGCTTTAAAGCAAGAGGAATATTCACGTTAGAAGGAGTATAGAAACTTGGTTGAATGCTGGAAACTGATCTTTGCAAGTCTCTTTCACAAGGTTTTTTGGTATGAGCACGATTAGGGAATGTGTTCCCTATTCTCCCTGAGACTAGTTCTCCAAACCACAAAATGAGAATGAGGATTTTTTACCCACAGAATGTAGGAACTGTTGAAGTTCTGAAACATGATTTCAAGGAATACAGTAACTTGTGCCTCTGACAGACCAATTTGATGAAAAATGTCACAGGCCTATTGCTAACCACCTGTTTCAGAGTGTGATTTTTGGCAAAGGAGCTCAGTGAATATTGATGTTTAACATATTCCACATTGCCCCAGCAATGGAACTTGGTTTCAAACAGTATTGTTTTACATCCAGAAATACCTTGTAAGCGACAAATATTTCTTTTGTGAGACGGATACTGAGAAACAGACCGATATAGCCATTTTTTAAGTATTGGAAGAAGTGACCTGCTTGTCAGAGGAGTCAGACACCTCATCTTCTTTGGAAGCCTGTGGCTGCCGAGGGCATTCTGAATGTTCAAACTCCATAAGACCCAATGCATGTTAATTTGAAGTAGGATTTGGTCAAGTGTAATTGTAGAATAAACATATAACAGCTATAACAGATATAGTGTAAAAAGTTGCAGACTACGTGTATAAGAGAAACACAGTTGCAAGGACTTTCGTTCCCAATGTGGGCAGGTCATCTTGTCACACAAATTTGGTTTAATTTTCATGCATTTGTTATTGCCTTCTGTCCTGGTTTGAGGTAAAACAGAACCAATCTTGTTCAGTAACTTCGCTTCTTAGCTGGGCCTCTTCTAACTACTGAAATGAACAGCATATTGTGCAGACACTGTTCGCTCTCTCAGAGTGATAAGACGAATTGTTTATAGCTGATGCCCAGGCATGGTATGCAGAGAGGCTCTTCCTTATACTTATTGCTATAACACCCAAGGCCAACCAACTTTGTTATTTGCCCCGTTGGAGGGTCGGAAGCGGAAAAGCATAGTGGGGTCCCACCTGCAGGGAGGAGCGGACAGGACAGTTGACCCAAAACTGACCCACAGGGTATTCCATCCCATCTGCCTCACGCTCAGTATAAAAGCTGATGGATCAAAGGGTCACCTCTCTCTCTTCCTTCAATGGCCGACGTCTGAGGAGGACTCTGTTTGCCTGTGATCCCGATCCCGAATGCAGATCTGGAATCCAGTTCCTGTCTGTCACCGAGTCCAGCCTGGGACTGCCCCAGTGCCAGCTGGTGTTGTGTTTGTCATCTCAGGAGCTTGATATGGTTTTGTATATATTTTTCATTATTTCTTTTTATTTTATTATTAATATTTCATTGAAGTAGTTTAGTTCCTTCTAAACTCATAAGTCTCTTTTTCCTCCTCTGCCTCTCTCTTTGAAGAGGGGTAAAGGGGAATATCTGTTGGTCCCAACTGGGGTCCCCCAGGTCCCCAGTAGTCGATTTGGCCTAAACCATGACACCTTCATAGCATGCTTACCCACCCTATGGATTATAACCTTTTTTAAATGTTTATTTGTAATTTGTGGTTCTTTGGTTGTCTGCGTTTTGACAAGTTTGCAGGGGTTTGCAAATCTATCTTGCAATGATTATTGCAATGAAAGCTGACCAAGACTGGCTGTGGTCAGTCCACCTCGCACAGCTTTCATTATTAGGTAAAGTCTAGTTTTTCAACAAAAAGGAGCACTTCTGAGATAAGGGAAAAGGTATGGAGCATCTACACAGAACTGCTTCACAAGTAGATGAAATGCCTCTCAAGTTTTCCTCTCCCTTCACTAAAGAAAAGCCCAATTGGTGCTTTAGCTGACCAACAGTTTCTGACCTATTCTGACCCTATTGGGGTTGGTACTGGGATTGGTGCTGTTCAACATCTTTGTTGGTGACATGTACAGTGGGACTGAGTGCACCCTCAGCAAGTTTGCTGATGACACCAAGCTGTGTGATGCGGTTGACACTCCAGAGGGCTGGATGGGGCTTTGAGCAACCTGGTCTAGCAGAAGGTATCCCTGCCCATGGCAGGGGGAGTAGAACTAGGTAATCTTTAAGGTTTCTTCCAACTCTAACCGTTCTATGTTTCTATGATTCTATATTGTGAATATTCTATAAAGGAATATTGCAGTTGTATACTTGCTTTCACCTAGTTCATATCCACCCCAACAAAAAAATGGGCTTCTTGCCAGATACTTTTTCTGCTGTGTTCTCAGATGTGGCACTTCAGGAAGTTTTGGCTTGAGGATAAGGACAAGTGTGGTATTAAGTTAGGTGGCTTCTGAGAGGCAGGTCACCAACAGACAGCAAGCATGATTCAGAAGACAGATTGACCGTCATCTTTCAATTTCTCGTGTGGCTGCATATTTAATCCACCTGTTGCTTTGAACTTGCATAGAAGATGGAACTAAGAGCTACACCTCAGACTGTGATAGACGCATCTAAGGAGTTAGAAAGAAAACCTATTATTCACAGTAAGATAAATTTCTAATGAAGGTAAAAGACAGAGCCTTAAGCACAAACAATTTAGAAAAATTGTTTTTGCAAAGGAGATAGGAAAGCTCCTTTTATCTTTTGTTTCTAGATTACCTAGAACATCTAGAGCATGTCAAGTCTAATCTATGGTAGATGCTTTTCTTTTAGAAAAATACCTCAAAAAATATCAAAACTATGTTTGAGTTTGTATCTGCAATCAACCTTTGGCTGCAAATAGAATCTGCCTGAAGGAGCTTTCAGCACAATTTCCCTCTGTCAAGCATAAGAATTAAGGCCCCTCAGATGTCCTGGAATTTCCATTTCCATGGGAAATTTCAGGATTTCTACAATAGTACAAGAATTTTTCATTTTTTACTTCTTTAGACTGGAAATTCTAAAATAGACACAGATCCTGTCTGGTTTTTGGTTGGGGATTTTTTGACATTTTTGATTACGGCATTTAGTTATCCTAAATATTAGAATACTTTTTTTTTAACCTTTCCAAATCCCTTTTCCTTTATAAAGTTATACATGAACTGTACTTTTGCATTATAGTACACACTCACAAGGAGATCTGGAGTTCAGCAGTCTAATCTCCCTTTTTAATCCAGATGAATTCATTCTCCGAAAATACATCTGAATCATAGAATTTCTATGATAAACCAATCAACTCTTTCTTGCTGGGCAATCTACGTTGCACAAAGACATAGATGAAGATGGAGAGCATTGGGAAGGTCAGTCTCCAGTATTAGTTCAATATTGGTCCACACAGAGATTTCTTCTTCTCTCTGCAGTGTGTTTGTGGTACAATTTTTCCCAGACATTTTGATGATTTAGTTAGCAACAAATGGACACCAGTTCTCTCACCTTAAATGAGTGTACAGTTTACCTTGAATAAATTGTTCTCCAGATGAAAGGACACAGTAGAACAACATAAAAATGGTACAATCACTAAAAATCAGGGTTTTTTTTTTCTTTAATGGCTTGCAGCAACTACTATAGACTAATATTAATATACTACTTTAACAGCAAAAGATCTTTGATAGTCCAAAAACATCACATTGACTTCACAGTGCCTATGTGCAGGGAGTAGGCATTGCTTACTGAAAATGGCTTTCTGGGTGAGACATTATAGTGAATTAATATTTCTAAGCAGCAGCAATACATAGCGTGATAAAAGAGAGACATTGCGCTCTTAATAAGAGAGATGGAAAGTATCATCATTAGTCTTGAATGCACAAATTATCATGACATCCCATAACTCTAGTGTATGGGAGCTTTACTTGTCAGGTCTTTGTAAGGGTCTGATTTTTTTTTTTTTTTGTGAAATTCCACAAGCTTTGCAAGCAGTGGCGATATCTGTTCTTGAACTGAGTGACAAAGTTGGAGGAAATTATATTGGACTAGAAAAAAAATTTCCCCAACAAATCTGTTGATAAAATTGATCAAGTCTCCTTACAAAGCATGTCACAGATATGGCAGCGCTACTACTGTATCGGGCTAAAACCTGCCCTGCCAAATGTGTTGCCAGATTCCAAATATTTGCTATTTGGTTAGAAAGAAGTCTGCTATAAGTCAAGCTACTTCCAAATGAGGGAGCTTTAACAATGATTTATACTTTCAGTCTTCATGTTACAAAAAACCCCTCATTGTTTTACACAAACTATTAAGAAGTGCATGGCAAATTGCCGGGGTTTTTGAAATAGCTGGTGAATAAGCAAAATTTCAAAAGAAGATATTTTGCTTTATAACAAATGCTTTGTAAGTTTATTTGCCAAGTGTAGTTAAGCTGTAATTATTTATGATAAAACGTTATGCAAGACTTAACTCAACATTCCTCAGTGTAGTTTGTACAATTCAGAAGTGAGATAGTGGAATTACCTCCTACTGTTCTCAGTTGTAGTTGCACACATTTATTCTATGCCTGCTTTAGTCTTTAAGGTCTTAGAGACTACAGCACTCTGCTGTTAAATTGTGATATTCAAATGGAAACTGGGTCTGTTGTATTCGAAAGAAGGCAAGGTTTACAAATGTTATTGTACTCAAAGTAGTTATTCCGTATAATGATAATTTTTAATAGCTGAGACAAAGGAAATACAAGTTAGTGCATCATGTGTAATTCTGGATAATTTAGCTGAAGTCAGTAATCACAACTTCAAGGGTGAATTCTGTCCTAATTTGCAGTATAAACAAGAACTGTTAGGAAGCTTTCATGTCTACCCATTTTCCAAACATTTCTGCTTGGGGAAATAAAGATAGGAGGTTAAGGTGTCTAATTACAAATGTCTAATGCTGGTTTAGGTGCTACAGGCCATGAAACATACCTACATATAGATGGCGTGTGCCCTAGCACAAATGGGAGACCTGTGGCCTTCCAGCTGGCAGTTGGGGAGTTTGTAGGGTACCTTCGGGTGACTAAAATGATGCTAAAGCCAGGTCTAGGCAGTTGAGTCCAACCCCAAGTTTCTGACTGTGTTTATCAGAGCAGGCATCTTAAAGGTGGGTCCTGAGCCCCCAGATCTCTTCAATGAAATATCTGCTTGCCTGCATACCAAGTGTTTGGAACAAAAGTGCAACTTAGTTTCAAAATAGATGTATAGATGCCTGATTTTATATGCTCACTCTAAATTCTTTCAATACCTGCCATCATATTAATTTACAATTTCATCTGAAGGAAGTTGATTTGTGATTATTTTTTTGCATTTTCTTTTTTTCTGCCTTTGATTAGCACCAAAGGGTTCATGCCCCTTAGTCGGCCTTGAACCCTTCATCCCAAGGCGGCTGTCCTTGCGGGAAGCACAGCATGCATTCTGTGCCTTGATTATCCTTGTGCTATCCCAGTAGAAAGGGAGACTTATTCGGCCCTCATCTTTGAAATGTAGTTAAGGCAAGATAAGTAATATGGCTTGCCAAAGTCTGTATGTGTAATGGATTGTAACCAAGGTCCCCTGACACTGAGCTTGTGGCTTAACCACAAGACCATTGTCTTCTATTAAAGAAATGTTAACCTCAGAGAAGTGAAGGAGTCTATAAGCTTTATTATCTTTCAAAGTCTGGCTTAATGAGCTGTGGTGTCTGATTTTCAGTAAAGAGGAAGGCACCATGGAGGAGCCTGCAAAGCAGCAAGAGACATGAGTTAAACACTGCTTTTCTTTTGTTTCTTATTTGTGGGTAGAAATGGTTAGATGAGGTGCTAATTTGAGGGAGAGTATTTCCTTAAGCATTTTTCATGCCTCTCTCTTTCTCCATCCTGTATCCATCTTTCTGACCACTGGGCAATGAAAGTTCTTATAACAAATACCAGAAATGTAGAATATTAAAATAAAATTTAAAAATCTGTAAAGATAAAGAGAATGTCCTTATGATTGGAGCTGATCATTATCCATCACTAATATCAGTGCCTTCCTTATTAGGCACTGAGTAACTACTTATGGTCTGGGGTTTGATGACTGCTCTCTTCAGCCCTCTTAGTTTCACCAACTTGAGCAGAGCTGTTCTACCTCAGAAGCCATAGGAGTCCACAAGGAGACACAAATGACTGAGAGTTGGCACAGTTTACTCACTCTTAAGGAAACATATTTTAAGATTCTTCGTCAAATATAGCATTACCTAAAATGGGCTTGCCCTCTAGTGTCAGGAAACCTGAAAGATGATCTCATTTTTATCTTTTTTGTCTCTCAAGAAAGATTCTTTCATATTTCAAGTGGTGGAGCTGCTGCTTTGCAATCTGTGACTTGCCAGGTCAAACGTAAGCAGAGCTGACACCTCAGAGAGGGTGACTCCTCAGACAGCAGCCAGCAAGTACCATCTCTCTGCCAGTGAAGTTTCAAGGACCTACCATTTAACAAGAATGGTGTTTACTGTTATTTTCAAAAATCTCTTTAAAAAGTCTTTAAGTGAGGAAAACCAGCGGAACATGAGTCTGTTTTGTGTTTGTGTGATTAGAAGCCAGTTGGTATCAGGTTTAAATCTCCTGTGTAGAAAAGATGCCATACTGAGACTGGCAATAAATGAGGTGGAGGGCTTTAGGGGACATTGATGCCCAGCAGGCATGCTATAAATACATAGGACTGTAATAATATTACAGTGTTTGACCCAACAAGCTGTAAACAGGCTCCCTGTCTTCAATCCCTCCCTCTCTTCCTCTGGAAAGAGCCTAAATCCAAAACTGTCAGAGTTGATGAGAGCAGGAATCAAACCAGAAAGAACAGGTCTACTCTAACTGAAGAAACACAAGATGCTTCCCAGCTGATTTTGTGGTGCAGAATGAATGAGAGCCCTGGCAGACTGTACCTCTTCCGTTCTGCTGTACTGCAGAGCAGGTGGGAATAGGACAAGCAAGAGAAAGCATGTTCTTTGCTTCATGGGTTGGAGGCAGGGATGATGATCTGAAGGCTAGGGCCAGATGGGCTACATGACCCCGAAATCACGTGAGACACCACAGAAAACATGGCTGACGACCTAACCTTGTGAAAAAATATTTGACTTCCATCCTTGACTTCTGTGATTTTTCTTTGTAGACTGCACATTTACTCACCATGAGGGCACTGGCTGGAGTGAGCTTTGGCTCTGTGCAAAGACTTCTGAGTAGAGCAAAAGGTGTTGCAGCAAGTGATAGAAAAAGAAGGTAGCCAAATAAATGAGGGTCCTAAGGCAACACAATTAATGAGCTTCTTTTTTTTTTCTGCAGGCTTCCAACAAAAGGAATGAGAGAGGAAGCGTAGGAGATCAATTCCAGTGAAGGATGATCTGCAGTGCCTGTAGTATCATTGTTAGTTTGTCGCCATTGGGTCTCTATATTTCCAGCTTACCAGTTAGCCACTCCTCCTGCCATTGCCTTTACGTTGCTTTCTGCCTGTCAGGTAGTGCATGTGAGGGTCTTCAGAAAGGCCGTGAGCAGTGGCTGGTGATAAATTCCCAATACCTGGCTTCCCATGAAATCACAGGATGGATGTTAAGAGTGTTGGACAGTATATGTGTGATTAATAGTATATTTGGCAAAATGGCTGGAATGTCATTATAGGGGAGGAAATGAATGCTGCAAATCTGTTTGAAAATTTGAATAGAATCTGACAAACTGAGATGTGAAATTTGGGAGAAGAAACAGAAAGATTTAAAAAAAAAAGAAAAAATTGTGTGATGCAGTCTCATCTCAGAAAGGATGTACTTTTCCACTTGAAAAAAGAAGCTTCTCATTTCAAATTGGCAGTTAAAAAGTTACCTTCAAGTGAAAGACAGAAAACTTTCACAATCTAAATAAACAAAAAAAATGTATTGAAACCTTAAAACAGGTTACAGCCAAATGTTTAAGGTTGAAAGAAGTGATGCATAAGACCAGTGTTTCATGGAAGTTGCAGAAATAAGGGGGATGAGTTCACATTTTGGTGTGCTTCATTTTGCTTTGATATAATGCATTGTTTGAACAATGCTGATCTGTGGAGCAGTAGGGCTTATGGTAGGGAAGGTCACAAGAAAATGATGTTTTATACTCTGTAAGGTAGACAATGATCTGACCCAAAACCCTGGATGCCAGCTCTTCCCTTTTCATCCTACCTTCTCCTTTTCCTCTTCCTTATCTGTCTTCCTCCTTTCTGAAAATCCCCCAATGTCTCAAAGCTTCAATATCCATTTTTTTTGTTTATTCTATTTCAGCTATATGTTTTGAAATTTGACAGTTATTTGAGAATGAGCAAAAACATGTTATATTCATAAGAATGGTTGGTCAGAAAAAGGATTTATGTTTGACAAGAAATTAATACATTTCAGATTTAAAAAAAATCAGGTCTTCTCATGAAACAAGTTCTTAAATATGTGAAGTTGTAGTCTGCAATTTAATTTGGATAATTTCTGATCAGTTCATTTTGCTCATGCAAAACATTGCCATACAATGTACAACATATCAATACATTTATCTCACAGAATCTCACTAAATATCTGCTGTTGCATCAACATGTTTGGCATAATGTGAAATTCTCAAATAATCAAAATTATGATATCTAAATAAAATGGTTTTTATCGCTCTGATGTTAATCACCTCAGTGTCAAAAAGACCATTATGGACTTCTCTAGGTTTAAAAACAAACAAATAATGTTCTAAACTAGCAATTTCCTGCAATTTTTTTAAAAATGAAATTACATTTTTGTGTTGGAAAAAGGTTCTGCCAAAGAAATTTTTTTAGACCCGTTCTGCTTATAGGCTTATCATTGACTAGACTGAGGCCTGTGAAGGGGAAAGAACAGCAGGAGGCCTGGTTCATTTGCGTCAAGCTTGTGTTACAAGATGTCCAGGATGCCTGTTTGTTTGCCTAAGATGTGAATGCTGTCCCCCGCCTCTATACAGTCAGCCTGAAACGTCTAGTCTGATAAATTAAACGAAACCAACAAGCTGAACCCGAACCAAGTTTTCTCTACCCATATTATCCGTTCTCACCACTCCTGTAACAGTAATGAGCATGCAAGTTTTCTATTAAATTAAGAGATTCATTCAAAACGACTTATTTTCTCTGTGCCTATATGAAATTCATTATCTTCCTTGCTCTAAGTGGCTTAGTATTTAACGTAGGGACGTCTTCCCTGTCAAGTCATTGTTTTAGAAATATTTATTTCTCTTTCCTTGTCTCTTTATTTATGTTCTTGCTACATTTTTTTTATCTGTCCATGTTTGTTTATTTTTTATTTGACATTCAATGAATTTGCTCTAGCTCAGTCTTTTTAGTACTGGGTGATGTTTTATAACATATTGATTCCCAATATTTTAAACTGACCCACTGTTGATATGAGGATCACACTGGGAAGTAAGATGTTTACATCTCACTATGAATAGCAGATAAACGAAATAATAAAGGTTGTCAAAAGCTGAGAAATAAAGTACACTGGGTTCCTGTTTGCTCTCAAGGATATATGGCTGTGCAGCTGAGAGCTAGCAAACTTCAGAATTCAAGGCAAGTACTTATGGACTCCAGTTTTCTCTTTAATTCTATTATTATTTTGGGGGGGGATAAAAGAAAAATAATGCCACTCTCCAGGACTATAATTTACCCACAATGTTGCACGAAAATAGTGACTTCACCAGTGATTTTCTCCTATAGTTTTCCAGGTAGTTCCTTTATAAATAATCCATATTCTAATGAGCACATAAATGAAGCAAACTTAACTTTCTTTCCTTGTTGTATTTGATCCTGTTGACTAATTAGAGACTTAGAATATGCAGAGTTATTGACACAGATTTTTACTGGTTTCACTTATAACTTTCTCCCATACAAAAGCATTTTTTTTTTAGACTCTCCTTTTAAATTGCAACCATTTCCTATTGAGCTTAATTCCTTCTGGTATTTACTGCAGTAACATTAATCATGATGAACTCATCTGGTATTTAATTTTGATGCAATTTCAGTATATACTATTTCTGAATTAAAATACTTATTTTGTAGACAGTGAAAAATTATTTACTGATTATAGCACAACTGTGTGTGTGTGTGTAGATATAGATATATTGTATACATTAACGGTGACATGTAATTTAAATCTGCACATTTTGCATTATTCAGTAGTTGGATGCCAGCTGCTTTTCTTTTGTACTTTGTGATTAATTTCATTGTCGGTAGATTTTATGTTTCTGAAGAGTCTTTCACAGAACCTACACAGGATTCAATGAAGAGAATACGAATACCCAGTTGTCAGTGGTGTTTTAGCCTGATCTACAGCGCTAAAGTTCAATGGTCAGAGTTATAGGATAATGAGGGAGGAAGAAAAAAAATGAACTGTGGCATTATTTTCAAAGAATACTTGATTGACTTTTATCACATAACTAAAAAGAATTAATCCTCCCCATCACCCTTTTTTTTAATTTCCACTGCAATAGTTTGTCTACTTAATGGAAACAAATGCAAGGTAGGGGAGTGCTTTGTCTGAACTGGCATGTGTGTTTTTCCGTGCAACGGGAGAGGCATCTTCCACTCTGAAAAGCACATAGCTGCCGTGTGCTTTTAAAGAGTTTAAATGCTGGAGTTTTCAAGCCTGTTTTATATATTGCATTCTCGCTTGCTTGATCAGGCCAGCTTGAAACAAGAGCATGTGGAAACAAAAAGCAAGAAGTAGTAAACACGAAAAAAAATCGCAGCTCTCAACCACTACCAGCAATTATGAGTTCTAAAGTTCTGTCTTTTGTGTTTGTTTTTAGAAGCAATTCAATAAACTACAAAATTTGGAGCACTCTAGTCAGGGAAGTTGCAGGTAGAATTTATACTACATTTCTCAAAAGACGTAAATTCCCCTTTTTTGTAACGCATTAAGTCCCTCCCTTAATTAAGCCTTCTGGGGTTTAAATGTGTTGATCTCATTTTAAACTGAGCTCAGCACAATTAGACACACTGAGAAGATAGCAGATAATCAGCACATACAAAAACATTTCAGACATAAATGCTTCATCCTGCCAGGCCCAAAATTACTATTTCACTGTGCTTTTTTTTCAGTTGGGGAGGGGGGGGGGGGACGGGGACATGAGGGGGAGAAAGAGAGAGAAAGAAAAAAAATTGATTATTTTCAGCTCGTCATACATCTCATTTGTAGTGGGTCAGACCTTCCCCATTCACAATTACCACTAGTTAATCTTATCAGAGAAAAATTCAATTACATTTATCAAGGTTATTCCATACACTCAAGTTATTGCCTCGGAAAAATCGGGTTTCAGTGTTAAGAATGTTGGCATTGTGTATGTGTATGGGGTTTGGCTTTTTTCCCCCCCTATCTTTAAAAAATAAATAATTAAATCCTGCTTTTACACTGACGTTACTAATATATAGTTATAATAAAGTAATATTTGACAGCTTTGTAAAAGGGATCATTAATACATAGATTATGGAAGTTTAGGAGGGAGGCTCATAACTGTTAATAGACTTCAATTCTCAGCCTACACTGACATTTTAAAAAATCTAGTTTCAAATTTGATAACAGATTACCAGCTAGGCTGGGAGCCAGCCACCTGATTAAGGCAATTTAAATGCTTGCAAAGTGGTGAGATTAAAATCAAATAAGTGCCGATTTTTTCCCTGCTTCACTTATCTTTCCCTGGATTCGTTCCTTAACTACCAGGTGGCAGAGGACTCTGGGTAATTTTCCTCTGCGCCAATTACCCCAGGATGGTTTTTAGGGTGAAGCAGAATAATTACTGCACTATCAATCCAAAATGGGCTGCTTAATGTGTTTAAGAGAGATTTTGAGCCTTAGCAGGGAGGCTGCCTGAAGCGTGCTATGCTTGTGGTGCCAAAGCCCGCTCGGCCTGCTCGGGTAGTTAACTGTTCGCGGAGAAGGCAGCACACACCCAAGGTGAAAGAAAACAAGGAAAACTCCTGGGAAGCTGTGGGAAAGTTAATGAGCTGCTTCCAACGCGTGGCAGGCTGCAGTTGCAGGTGGCTGACAAAGCTAGGCAGGTTAAGAAAATAATATTTATCATCCAGCTGCCAGGACCGTCTTTATCAAAAGTCTTCCTAAAATCCATACAACACGCAGAAAAATGGGTTTGNATATGTCATTTGCAAAGCTTTGTAGGGGAGCTCATCCGATATGAGGACACATTGATTTAATTTTTTAATTTTATTTTATTTTTTGTCCTAAGTAAGAGGAAGGATGGGCTCGTGATTACAGCGGAGAGGGGGAGGGCTAGGGCTGGCGTGGGCTCTGCCGTGGGGCTTCGGCATGACTGGGGAGCACCAGCCCGCAGGTAAAGGTCTGCCGAAGGAGAGGGGGTGCCCGGCCGAAGCCTGGCTCCCGCTCGCTTCCACGCAGCTACCTCCGCCCATTGGGTTTAATTGGCGCTGCGCTGTAAAACGAGGTGCTCTCCAGATGCTCCCCCGTTGACACTCTCTAGATGGGAGCCAGCTACCCTCCCCCTAATCCTGGGACTGCTAGGGAAAGATTTGGCAGTGATTCCCCCGCTTTACAGCTTTCTCCCTGCCCAACACGGGGAAAGTAACACTTGGCTAAGCCACGGTATAAGAAATAACTCGTTAATTATTGGTTCATTAAAGCATTTGAAGATCATAGGAGGAAAGGCAATACGGAAAAGCTCAAGCGCGAGGTGAAGAAGCGTTATGTTCTGTTATCAAACTGGTGTGCGGTGGGGGAGGGATGGAAGAGGGGAGCAGGGCTTAAGCTCTGCTGAGACTCTGAAATGACATTACTAAATAGTATACTGTAGCAGCCACAAATTAAGTATTATCTTCCATCTGGTGACTATGCACTGGATTTCTTTAATTATTATTATCTGAATATAAATTGTGAGTTTTAGCCAAGAATTCTGGAAGGTTGTCCTTAGAAACAGAGAGATAATTAAAAAAAAATCATTATATTTGTGAAGGGGTTGCTGCTGTTGCTTGCCTTTCAGTGATTTGCTTACACAGTTTTCCATATGATCTCTACCTACTTGATGTACAGAGCTTTTTTATTATTTAATGAAAAATTGATCTGTGATTTTGCTTAGCAGATGGTTTGGATAATACGAGTTAAAATGTTCAATTTTAAAGAGAAAGTCTCTATTCTGAAATTGTTTCAAGGTGCTGAGTGACCTCAGGTGGACTTCAAATATGTGGAAAAATCACCAGATATTTCATGAAGATGATGATATCTCCAAGGAGCACAGGGTATGGGTGTGCATGTGCGTTTGTGACCGTAAACTGTATAGCTTATGGGTTCATATTCCAGTCCGATTTCCCATGCAATACTGTGCACCCACCCTCTGCCGCCTTCCTCCAGTAGAGCAGTGCCCTCCCAGGAACAGGAGGAGCGGGGGGAAGGAAGAGCAGCTCCATGATTTAGATGCCAATTTTTAAGCTGACCCTGTTTTAAATCACAGGAGCCTCACCTGCCACAGGAAACCTGTTCATGTCCATCTCACCAGATGTGACAGTTTATGCAGAATTGTGTCTTGTAAGACACATGCAATCCATTTAAAGATTATCACATGAAACCATATTTACTTCAGAGGCCTGTAATAATTACACCTTCACTTGAAAAATCCCCAGGACTTTGGCTGCTGTGCCACAGATTTATACTCAAACATTTTCATTTGATGCGCAAAGTGTGAAGTACTCTTTAGTGGCAAGACAATTATCTGATTCTACTAATAAATGAATGCACTAGTAGTCATTTTTAATTGAACAATTATAGGATATTGCACTGTCAGTTGATTATAGAAGTCATTTCATAAATGTCAAAAATCTCTTTAAACGAATTATGGAGCTCCAAAATAACTCCGGCAATCAGCCAGCAATAACACAATAATCTGTTTACCCTGTTGTCAGGCAAACTACCGCCATTTTTTTTTCCTTTTGAGGGGGGACTGAATCTTAAGGATTATACTCCCGCTCAGGCTGCGGCAACTACCGAGACTTTGATTAATAGAGATTGTGAGTGTTGTCAAGTGCTCTGACATGTAATAAATGCAAGAGAAATTAAAGTTGCTTCAGAAAGACGTCAATAGCAAACAGGAGGACAGATCTCCTCTTTGAGCAAAGATGGTAGAAGTCTGAAAGGTGCTTCTAACATGTTCCTGTTTGCAGATGCTGCAGTTTGCTTCAATTTTTACTTTGGTGTTGAACCCAAATACCACTTTCTTTCTGTTGTTACGTGATAATCTATTTCCTCTCTTTTCCTTATTATATGTACAAATGACAGGCTTGGACACAAAACCAGGACAGGTCTGCTTCTATCTATGAACATCTGTGTTCCTGAACATCAGTCACACAAATGATGTTTTTTCTGCCTAGTCATACAAAGGAAGACAAGAATTTGGCTCACAGGTATTACGGATACGGCATGCTCTTCCCTGGTGGATTCATCCACTTTCTATCTTGGAGTAGGATAACAAATAATAGTCCCAAGAGCAATTTAGGTAGATCTGTAAGGATGGGTTCCAGCTGTATCAGAACTACTTTTGCTAGGGAAAGGTGAATGGAGATCATCAAAATAAAGGAGGTTGGACTATTGCTGGGGAGTAGACTTGATGCATCTTTTGCTTTCTGAGGAAAGGGGAGTATTTTAGACCTTTTGCTTTTTAATCAAAACAACATGAGTGTGACTCATAGTTTTGCTAATATAAAAGGCTTTGAAATAAAATGCAGGTGAAATGTAATCAAAGGTAGAATCAAAATAAATATATTTTGAAAAGTGTTCACTTTCTGGAGGTTTTAGGTGTGTAGGTGGGGCCGGGGGTTGTTTTGTTTCCCTGTTTTAAGTGCTTAACTCCAGATACCTTTGGTCTGAATAAATTTAACGGGATTCCATTGCTTGAAATAATTTCTGGAAATGTGATGCCCAGTTCTAAAGCCGGTCATCTCAAAATGAGTGATCTTGAAATAGTGGATCGTATTTTGGGAGTTGAGGTTGTAGAATAGATGTACTGCTGGTATATGACAAAACCTTTAATCCCTTTTAATCCTTAGCTATATAGGAAAGATACCTGCAGCTTTGGGTCTGCTTCTTGGCATATTCATGTTTTCATATGTTGAAAACTGAAATCCTCTGAAATCAAGCTCAGAGTGGAGATGACAAGAATAAGGGATTTTGACTCATAAATGATGGTAGAAATATCCAGTCTGGAGTCTGCGTGACCTCATGATGTGTTAAGGGAGGTATCACCATAGGAGCAGAAGAACAGGGGCCCTCTGTATTGTCTGTGCCTCATGGAGTAATCCTCTGCCAGCCCTGCATGAGATAGCACAGAGGGTAGTTTTGGGAATGGAGCCAGAAGCATTATGCAGATTCAGTGTCATAATCATCCTATGCAAGCTAGGTACGCCTGTGGCTGTGGCCATACTTCCAGCTCTGGAGTTGGCAGTAGCAATACCGCGGTATATTTTCATACTGACTCCTTATTCACGTTTCCCATATGAGGACTGCTTGTTGGGATCAGATGCATAGACGCTAATAGAAGATCTAAGGAAAAGTCTGTGTGTAGGACTTGATTGCTGGAGTCTGCAATTGGTAAAAATGAATATTATTGTTCAAGTGCAGAGTTTTATGTCGGCGGCACTGCAATGGTTCGGGATGCTGGGAGCTCTAAGTTCACCATACTTGGCCTTTTAGGCTGACTGCTCTCCATATAGTAAATCCAAATATTCTGTCCCTATTAATAGGGACAAGGTGTGTATAGGAGAGACTACATCCTTATTTGCTGCATATTTCCTGCGGTTAGTGCACTTATGTTATAAAGAGTTACTACTCTGGCACCAAAGGATAGAATGGTCTGAAGCGTTTGGTCAGACAAACAGAAAGCCGAAAAGGATTAGGAATAGTCTGACGTTCATAAGGAAATAGCAGATAATCAGTACTAATATTTATTTCACTTTTATTGTGAGGCATATTTATTTCACTTTTATTGTGAGGCTTTGGATTTACCGTTTAGGCAATTCCACAGATTTAAGGGGAGCTGAATGGCATTTTGCATGGTGGAGATGCAGCCCTAAAAACTGAGGATCTGCTTCTTCCCTGACTTACACCTGTGACACCATGTATATCTTTGCCAGATCTGTGCCAAACATGGGTGGTTTGGCAGCTTTCTTGTGCACGCTTTGTTATGAATTTAACTGACTACATAAAGTGCAAGGCAGTCAAGAAGCAGCCTCTGACATTTTTAATTGGCATTGAATTTAAGTCATCATCAATTATTCTGCTTTAAAGGCAGCTTTATTCCTTAGAACTGCCATGCATGCTATTCAAAACTCTTGCAGGGATCCATCCCTAGTATCTGTCTTGGCTAGTAGGATTAAGCCCTTATGGCTAGTAGGTGGCTGAGACCTTACCATATGCTGCTGGTAGACAGCAGCAAAGCTTTACCCTGTGATAAGCATACTAAAAGCAATCTGTTGGGCTTTTTTTTTGCTTTTTTTTTTTTTTTTTCATATAATACACCAGCACGTGGTTAATTGGCATTCATATTATTAAACTAACTTGTAAATAATGTGATTCTCTCAGGAATCACATCAGTTGCACTGTGGGTAAGTTTAGATTTCAAAGGTGCCACCGTGCCTCATTCTGTGTTGACGGAATTGAACAGCATTAACCTTTTCACTTACACTAACAAAGACAAGTTAAGACAAGATGTGCTATGACTACTGCACATCTATGTTTTGTTTTTGCCCAGGGCCCTGTACAATTACCCAGCACTTCAGAGCTAATATTGGTTGGATGTTTACCTTCCCTCCCCTCCCCCTTCAATATTTCTACAAAATGACGGCCTCATTGTTTGACCAAAAAATAACCAGTTACATAATAAATATATTCTCTTCTTTTTTTTTTTTTTTTAAAAAAAAAGGCTAAAAAGATATTCCAGGCACTTATAAAGAGATCTAGCAATGAGAAAAACACACAGACTCTGCGGTACAGTTTAGCTAGCATTTTCTCAATACAAACCATTCTGCTGTCATTCTAAATTCCACACTGCATACAATATGGTATTGATAGCAATGAAACACCATGCTGTGCATGTATCCCAGAAAATAAGGGGGAAAAAAATGATCCACACAACTTACAGGCGAAGCAAGCTATTTAATTTATTTCTTTTAACATGAAGGCTCTTCACATGTGTGTAACTAACTAGTTTGAATATTATCACTATTACTCGATGTTAGCCTCAACTGTGGTACTGAAGAACCCGATGCATCTACAAAATCTGTGTGAGAGTCTGGTGGCTAGTTAACTGTAGCCTGACCTAAGACATTACAGCTTTTGAAATGATGGGTCTGAAAGTTAGAAAGTATACATATATGCAAGCTGCGGTGATTGCAGGGCTGACACTTTCAGGATATTCCTTAGCACCAAATATGTGTTTTGGCTGCTATTTAATTAACTTTAGAAGCAAAAGCTTTTGGGGCTCACTGAAGAATAGCCGTCTCCCTCCCTCTCTGTGGCGGAGAAACAAAAAGTGTGGAAAATGGAGCAGAAGCACAGGAGAATTAAGTGTCTTCCTTGAAGTCACATAGCAGTTGCACCATGGCCAAGCAAGGAACAGAAACTTATTCCCTGACTTTTATCAGCTGCTCACTGTATACCTCTATAGAATTCGGCAGATTTACAGGGGGCATATTCACATAACTTGTTGAGACCTGACTTGTTTGGCACATGTGAGATTGGTAACTGATTTTACCCTGGCTTCCACAGGACACTGTCTCTCACAATAGGCAGAGTGGCACTTCTGATGAGCTTTCTTTCACTTAACTTTAGACATCTAGAAAGTAGGTGTCTATCTTGGAGCTATAGAAAGTTTCCTGCTGTGGACAACAGGCAGGAACACTGGTTCAGCTCACAGTAGTGCTGCCATCTACGATGCCATCCAGTTATATCATAAAAGAGTCTAATTTTTCTCTTGACCTATGGAAATCCCAAACAACTCTGATATAAATGTCTGTATTGTAAATATATCCCACCCCTTATTTCAACAATCTCAGGAGATTAAGCTTTGGAGAGTGAACATAATCTTGATCGTTTGTGAATTAGCACAGTAAACCAAGAAATTATTCCTTAGATAACTATCAAAATATCACATCATAAAATCTTGCACAGAAGACAATAATGCAGATTCTATGGTTGACCATTCAATGCCTTTCATAAATGCTAGTGAATCTGTCAAAATCTGGAAAGATGTAACATACAGCTTATATAAAAAGCACCTAGATCCCCAACAATTTTACCTGTAAGACTAAAAATACAAAATGTTCTTTCAGCTGAGACATGGATCAACCTGTATGAATTTCTAGTATGGACTGCAACCTATAGTCATGATGTATCGTGACCGTCATCTTAAAATTGGTCTAAATTTTAGTAGGTCTACAATGGTAAAAGTGATGAGAAGAGAGATTGGCAATGGTGTAAGGGTAGATAAATGCAAGATGTAGCCTTGGGTGCCTTGGTGGGTATCCCTCAGGAACCAATTTGTTCATTTGGTAGTCAGTTTTGCATGCAAACCTTAAACATGAACGTATGCTGTTTTAATGTGCTGTGTAGATTCAGTCCTAAAATCATAATTAGTGGAGTTTATGCCTATAATATTTCTCCTTGCCATTCCATAATGTCTTTGCACAAATAGAAGTGTTTACTTAGCTGAGGTTTGGGGTTTTGTTTGTTTGGGGTTTTTTTCATTTTTTTTTAATTGTCTACAAAACAAATACATTTGGAAATAAATGTCATGGGTTTTGCATCATAGGGAATGTGGTATAGCCTTTAGTTTTTTGTGTGGTCACAGAAGTCCCACATTGTAGACCCGTGCCAACTGAATGATGTACTAAGGTTTGAAATCTGAGTCCAGGTTAGTTTTTGCTCTTTGTTTCATTGCTCTTGGTTCATTAAGGACAGAGGACAAATTTCAGGTTTACACTGATATTACACCATTGAATCTGGTCTTTTCTGTCTAGCCAAGTCACTTTTGAGATAAGTGGAGTGTGTGATTGATGTGATGCAGCAAGTCTGTTTTATTCAACCCAAATGCTGTATTGTCTTTAAAGACCAGCATACCTAGAACTCTGAAACCTGTTGGGTACGGCCAGGTCAGCAGGCAGGTATTATTGATGGCAGTAGGCCTTAGGGGCAGGAAGAAGATGTTCAAATGAAAAAGGAGGAAAGTCCTTAAATGGAATAAAACTCTGTGATCTTGACTTTCCATGGCCTAAATCTCTGAGCTATCGAGATCCTATTCATGTCACTGTTGATCTCAGGACAAGTGGAGTGGTGAGATGAGTTGAGGCTTCCTCCCTTTGGAGGTTACCACCATGACAGAAAGAGATGGAAGTAATTTACAGGCCAGAAACTTGCTGTTATGTGTTTTTTTTGTGGCTGTGGGCTAGAATAAAAATGTGATAAAGCAAAAGTAGTTCTGAAATGGTTGTTTTGGGTCTTTTTTGCTTGAAGATGCCACTTTAGGACTGACATCAAACTGCATTGCTTAGGAGGTAAGGAAGAAACTTTTGAGTTTACCTACAGGCATTTTAAGGTAATAGGTATTTAACTGTCATTCATCTTCCTAACTCTTTGAATTTTAAAGAGAGTTTTCCCTCTAATAATTGACATTTTTTCCCCTTTTTTATAACCATTGTACAGTAGAACTCTTTTTAATGAGGGATACAGAGTTCTACCTCCACTGACCCTTGTGTTTCTGGATTATTTTGATGAAATTCTACTTTCTTGATTCCAGCAAGCTCATGATAGAATAACATTTTTAAATGAACACCTTATCAGTTCAGGTATGGATGTAGAATTGGATAGCATTCAGGAGGCAGACTGTTTTTGTAGTGGGTGGAGAAAAAATTGACTGTCATTCAGAAAATAGTCAAGAGGAGGAAGAAGGACTTGGACACTGGAAGGAGAAGAGAGGATTTAGTGCTGACAGTAAAAATGGCTTGAAGAACAAGAATTAGAAGCTGAGCTAGTCAGAGCAGCAGCAAGAACCAGTGAGAGAAAGAGGTTAAAGGTAGACCATTAAAGTCCGATTACCTTATCAAGCGACACAATTATTTAAAGTAAAATGGACTTTACACCGTGTCAACTCCTGTAATGAATAAAAATAGAAAAGTGGAAGATAAATGAACAGGACTTAGGGAACCCAGATGTTTTGGTCTGTCATATCTGTGTTGTTTTCACTCTCCTAAAAAGAATCTGGTCTTGACAACTCTGAGAACAAGATTCAGTCCATCTAAATATAACTGGTTTTTAATGGATCATCTGGCTTAAGAAAGTCCTCTAGTTTCCATTTATAATGAGTGCAGAAGCACCTCCGATGAGGTTAATCTCCTATATTCTAATTTCCCCATCCAGCTAATGATGTAATTAAATGTGTTCTTGAGTTGCCTGTTTCCTTTGACTTTCGAGGAAGTATAGAAAAGTAACTTTAAATATCTAGAATTTAGACATATGAAGCCAGGTGAGTTGAATCCTGCCTTGAAAAACTGGATTATGGGTTAGATATGCAACTCAGTTAACCTGGGAGAGCTGATTTTCTGTCTGTAACAAAGATATTCAGCTCACATCTTTTGTTCCTGAATGTGTGATAACTTTGATTAAACTACCAGATTAAATTCTCCTAGTTTAGATTTTAAACTTGTTTGAAACAAGGTTAGATGGCATTTAAGTTCCATATCACTATGTCTCTGGTAATGAAAATTAGTCTAATAGGCTAAGGTACCCATTATTCAGGCTAAATTAGCTTCCTGGGAGAGATCCCTATAAAGTAGCCATCACGATGAAGAATGTACCAATTAAACAAAGTAAACCAAGCTGATTATTGACATATTCTAAATTTCTTTTAAACCTTTTTCTTTTTACATCCTTTATGCTTCTGCCTGTTGCAGAAGGTTGGACACTGTTGAGTAGAGAGAAGGATAAATAAATGTGGAAGGGAAAGGGAGGAATTACCCCATGTCTTGTTATTGCCATTGTTTTGACTATATATTGAATCATTCTTGAAAGAATATTCTTCTTTCTAGATGTTCCTTTGAGATCAGGTCATCCCCTTCCCCACTAGCTGCCATTGGGATGATATGTCCTGAATACAGCAGCTGCTCTTATGGAAAAATAACCAAACAGAAGTGTTTAATTTTTTATTTTTTTTTAGCTATTAATGGAATTTAATACCTGGAAGAAGAGAAAACCAGAAGCCACTTGATGAGATAGCTTTTCACAGACAACAGTTAGAGAAACATGGACATGTCCTGTTTCTGCTGCTGATTTAGTGATTGCTGAGATTATGCTGATGATCTCAGATATTCTATTGATAGAATTTCTTCTGATTAAATGAGGAACTGGGATTTTGGAAGATCTGTATTGTATACTTGATCAAAGCTTCAGAGGATGACATCAGAAAGACACACTAGAACCAGTTTTTAGGAGCATCTTTCCCATTTTCAGAAGTCATTTGGATTTAGAGGAGCTTTTGTTGCAGAGATGTAAAACATCACTGTCTGGTAACAGCAGAATGAAAATTGTACAAGTGGCTTTGCTGCTCGAGGTCAAGCTCCACCTTCTTAGTTCTGATACATCTTCACTAGCAATTTCAAACATATGCTGGGCTTTGCATTGTAATGGCTGAGGGACAAGTATACGTTTGTTTCTGCTCTGGATGTAGTATGCACCGCTGAGAAGTGAGGATAACAGTACGAAATTGCATCAATGCATACTTATATCCATATATTTAGGCATTATTATTTTAAGCATACCAAGGCCAAGGTGACACGTCACAAAGGTGAATTAGGCATGACTTTCAGAAAAGCACAATTATTATTTTAGGAATGGTCCTCAGTGACTTAGGTGACACATCCTGTATCTCCATGTCTCATCTGTGAAATAGGAAAACAACACTTACCTACTTCTAAGAGATGTTTCAATGAATAGTTTTTGTGAAGCACAAGACTCCTGTGGAGTGAGTGCAAAGTATTACTCTATTTATTTTTATGAACTTTCTGTTTTACTGCAGTAGGAAATCTTAAATTATCCACAGAGTTCTTGAGCACATCGAGGAAGCCAAAGATCCTGATTTTGCCCACTGTGCTCCTGGCAAAGAAAAGACCCAAGGGAGACTCCTAAATGAAAAATATAAACAAAACCCTGAAGCTACTCAGATCCTTAGAAGATTAGATTTTTGAAAATATGTTCTTTATAAGATAAGTTAAATGCATTCTTTCCCTTATTTTTTCCCCTGGTTTTGTCACAGGTTGCTCCAGGCATCCAAATGGGGGTATTCAATCCCTTGCTCTATTGATCCTGACAGGGACACATGCTAAGGTGCCCTATCCTCCCTGAGGCCATCACTAACTACAGATTTAACAGGTCCAGCAAGGAGAAGGACAGGTTCCAGAGGCTGTCATTCAGTCTGGGATCCATACTTCACCCTTTCAATCTCATCTGCCTCTCTGTATATTTCATTATTGTCAAGGTGTGCAATACTTGATTTCCAGTTGTACTGCAGAGCCCTTTCAGGGCTGGTAGTTGGGGGGAGGCAGATTTAGTGAACATCTTCCAAGTGGGAGAATTACCTGTGAGACCAAGCAGTGCTCTTTGTATCACTCACATGGAGGAGGGACAAGACAAAGAGTGGAAGTGTATTTTTGTATGAATTCTTCTTCCCAAGGCACTTTGGGGTTTGGTCACATAAAAGATAAAGATAAGTGGTCTAGATGTCATTTTCAGATTTTGACTGTGCAGAGACATTTTAGGTGTTTTTCTTTTCCTTTTGCTGATACCAGCAATTTAGAATTCTGCTGTAACTCTTCAGTTTTAGATTTTTGACTAAGTGGTAATCTCGTTCTCTCACATCTGGATGTATATTGAGTCTTCCTTCTGCTTTATTTATTTATTTATTTATTTTTAATTAAGAAAGTTATATACTTGTTAACATTACCTCGATAAAATGCTAGTGTGGATCACTGCTTTTCTGTTAACTATGATCTTGGCTCCATGAGTCGGTGTGTTACTCTGGAGTTTTGTAACTTGGTGCTTTTAGTCACTGTATTCAAAGGTACTTTCTAGGAAATAAATCAAGGCTTATTTCATCAAGGTTTTTATTTCTAAATACACAGGTTTCAGGAATGTATACACTGTCTGTATGGAGCACTGAAGTACGGTATGAACAGTGTATATCTAATGCATAGCTCTATTTGCCTTAGTATTTCTAATTAGCCTTTCACTGATATAGGACATAAAGGCAAAATTAGTACTGGAGATGAAAACAAAGGAGGTGGAAATGGAAGTCAGGGTGAAATCTCATTATGTGGTTGAGTCTACCTGAGACTGTGTTACCACCATCAGTCTCTTGCTATTCCCCATTTTCCCTGCTCCTCCAACTTCGCCCCTGTCCTTAGCGGGCAATTTGTCACTTCCCTTATGCTGGCTCTTGTGTATCAAACCAATGGCCATGTAATGTCTCTTATTTCAGGTGAACAAGAGAGACCAGCTCACTGTGGGCGAGAAGAGCACTAGATTTTGGGAGGAAGCGGGGGGACATTAGGAGTACACGGCTAGGGTCAGTGTAGGTATGGGAGTGATGCAGGTGGGTGTAAAGGGTAGGAGATCCCCTATGCAGCTTTCACAGTAGAAGTCATTGAAGTGTCTAAGTGTTGGATAAGAATGCACAAAGAAAAATGGGCTTTGATTTGGTCCCAAATGCCTATATTTCACATTTCCCTACTTCTCAGATTGTTACAGAATGATATGTCTGGGAAATTTATCTTCCATTCTTCCCATGTACAAGCAATGCCTCCTATTGCTAGTGCTTTCCCACCCACCCCTGGACAACATAATCTTTTCAGAAGACTTGTAGTCAAGCGTCACTTCAAGTAATTGAGTGACTACTCAACCATGAAAAAAATCAGAGAATCTAAAGCAACTAAATGCAACTTGGGTGAATACCTTAAAATTAGCAGTTATGCGCTTACCTACAGTTATGCAATGGACAATGCCAATTAACACTTTACAAATTGTTGAAGTATCAACCTCTCCTGATTTTTCTCTGGCCTCTGCTCCTTCTTTTCAGCCTCTGCCCAGTGCACATCAGGAGAAATGTCTTGTTGCTGCTGGTACCTTGTGCCATGTACTGTAAAATGCAGAACACAGGAGTAGTAGGATGGTTGCTGGCTGTACGCTCCCTGACTCTTTGAACTCAACCCGCTATGAATACAGCGCTTAGTTGAAGAGGAATGGTAGTCAAACACTAGCTACTCTGCAACAGTAAACAGTGTTTACAGGGAACTTGTCATTGTTTAATAGCATCCATGATGGTTATCCATGATGGTTTTGCCGCCCTTGACATACTTCCCCGCTTGAACGGCATCAAATTGTGTTACACACTTAATTTGTACACCAGATTCCTCTGTCACCAGCCACCTGGATCATAGCTGTGGCTGCAGCTCTGAGTACCACATCACATTGGTTTTATTGTCCTGACCATTCTCTTATGGGCTGTGGTGCTAAAGCTTTGGTTCCATGTTCATTAATAGTCATTAACAGGGCTGTGTGATCTACTGCAACATCTTGTACTTACAGGACAGATTAAATGCATGTCTTTTATGGGCGTCAGCAGAATGGGACAGCTTATTGAGAGTTCATATTGTCTTCAAGGTTTTATTCAGTGTTTATGTTGTCGGACAATTGATACCTAGTACAGTGTGAAGTTAGAGATGAGGACAGATGATGCATAGCCTAGTCCAATGCCTACTACTAAGAAATTAAGCCATTAAGACATTTTCATTACATTTGATTGGGCAGTGTGAGCTTATACAAGATTGGTGGTTTGTGTTGTGTGGTCTCAGATATTTTGGCCTGTTACAGAGAAGATCTAAAGCTGCATGCACGTTGTTGTCACACTGTGGCCTTAAAAAGCATATACTTTCAGTCTTCTCTGAAGCCTTGTGAAGCAATCTACTCAGCACTCCTCAGGATGAGCCCCCATGTCTCCATCTGGAAATAATGCTTACCTGCTCCATGGGGATCTGTAAAAGTAAACTGATTACTCATTTAGTCAGTGTTTGTACAGCACTTTGAAGATAAAAAAGCTGTGCTATGATTGTAAGTGCTGTTTGCTACGTTACACTTCCTATGTAATTATATATATTTTTTTTCTCTGAGATTCTTAGATATATTTTAATCTTTTAATTGATACTACATGCAGTAGAACATTATTCTATCTCCAGCTAAACAGGGTACTGTAGAAGTGTTGGGAATGAAATTGATCTATCTGCTGCGTTATCCACTCTGTGCTCTTACGATATTTTTGCGAACTGCTTTCATCAAGCCAGTAAGGATTTGTCAAGGTGTTTACCTGTTGGGAATCTCAACATGATTTCTTGAGGGTGCAATCTGGGGCTGAGTTATGTGTTCTCCTCTTCTGCTCTTCTAACTATTCGTACATCAAAGTCTCCACCATTGTAATTCTTTTTGGCCTGCTCTTTATTCAGCAGTTGCTGTACAAAACAAATGTATGTTGTGCTCAGAGAATACTGTATATCATATACATTTATCCACCCAATGAAATGAATGCATTCAGTGCACATAAGCAGAAATGTCTTGTTGGGGAAAGCTAGTGGTAGCTTGTGCCTCCTGCTGCAGAATGCAGTATAAGGAGTAGCGTATTGGTGGTGGAAGACAAAATTAAGCAATGGAAATTTTGGATGAGTATCAGGAAATATTTCTTAATACTGATTCAGGCAGTGGAACAGTCTCCCAAGGAACATGATGGAAAGCCCATTGCCCATGTCAATTAAAACTAGACTAGTTTTAGAACTGGGGAATATACTGTAGGGAACAATCCTGCACAAGTCTAGATGACCTAATAACTCTTTTCCATCTGTAATACTTATGCCTGAGTTTCAGAGTTATGCATTGCAATATGATTTCATCCTGACTGAGAAAGACTGAAATATTTTTTCTTTCATGTAGGATTTTTTTTCACACTATCCAGAATTTTCATACCCACTGAAAACTAGTAGGAGAAAAGAAAGCAGAACCAGGTCTACACACGCAGTACTCTTAAACCACTGCTCAGGCAAGAAGCTACCCCACTCTGTTCGCACCTGCTTTCACAGGGTGGTTGCAAAAAGCAACCCCAGACATCACTCCCATGGATGACAACCTGAAACAGCCCAGACCTCTCAGAGACCCTAGGCAGGGCAGAGGAATGTTTTGGAGACAGAGATCCTCTCTTTAAGCAGCAGTCCCAAGATTTGTCTTTCTGTTGAACGCTGTTGATTCCTGTCTCATCTGTACCTGCAGTCATTGTTGGGGAGCCAGGGCTGATAAGAAGGTGCAAAACATGAAGTGCACACTGATGTGCAATTTTGACGGGGGGAGTAAAATGTTTCTATCACATTTTAGATTTCTTTCCTGCAAGAGCCCTGGCAAAGCTCTAACATGACATTATTTTGAAGTACAAAGAGGCATTGAGAATAATCAGTGATGCATCACAGAAAGGCCCATTTGTTTCCATTTAACAGGGAAAAGGTTAGAGTAGTACATCATCTTGCTGCTTCCATTCTGTGCATTTAAGAAACGGTCTGTCCAGCCACTAATTGAGAAGTGAATTTGTATACAGAGAAACCAGTTTAGTAGTGTCAGTAAAGGAATTGGTAATTTTTCCACTAATGAGATGCTGCATTGGTAAAATAAAACCCTATCAAACGGAGACATATTATCTATCTGCTCCTTAAAGATTTCTTGACTGTGAAATATGAACACCTGGCTTTTCCTTGCTTCTCTTTCCTCCTGTTGGCTTTTTTTGTGGCATCCTGAAGTTGAGGGGAAACTTGTGGTAGCACCCGACCTTCTTTCCTGGGTCTAACACACTGTAAAATAGCTGTTGTTCTGTAAAGACCTCCTTAATCTCCTAGCAAAGTCAACAGGAGTTTGGCCATAAACTTTGTGGACAGCATATTGAGTACCTAAGGCTTGTAGACTCACAGTATGGGCAGGAGGTCATACAGGCTACAAATAAGAGTCCAAGTTTTAATTTCTGAAAGTTTGCATCCAAAATTTGTAGCCTGGCAAATTTCTGTAAACAATCTTTCTGTAAAACAATATTCTACCCAAATCTGTTACCAATCTCACTCAGTGTGTTCCTCCTTAATACTTTGTTTAAAACCTGCTTCTTCAATATTAGCTTGAATCAGCTTTTTTGAACATTTGCTTACAGTTATTTGGCTTTCTCTCTTTGACTTTTCTCTTGTCCCTGATCTCATTTTTTCATCCGCATGACTCCATTTCTATTTGCATATATGCTGCTATGAAAAAGATAAACTAACTAATGGTGCCAGCCCTCCAGCAAGGACTTTGAGGGACTTTCTTGTCTCTCTGACTAATTCCTTTTGTGGCCTTGGGAAAGTCACTTATCTTGTCTTTCTCAGTTTTCCGTATGAAAAATGGAGGTAACAATGTACACTGACATCCAGAAGTTCCTGTTTGTGTTGCACTAAGAAGTCAGCCATCTCCAAATACAGATTAACTCTATGTGAGTTAATTAAAACCTAAGATGTGATATTGTGGATTAATTTTAGCCTCTGTGGTCAGCGCTAACTACATCATTGAGGGGAAAAATTATGAATTAAACTGAAGAGCTGGAAAAGCATTAACCTCCTTTTGTAATTAATTGTTGTGTTATTTATTGTCATTTATTTTGTAATTATTGCTTGGGAAATAAAAAAAAATAAAAAGATCTGTCACTGCTCTGTGCCAGCTCTAACTGCAGCTGCGGATTTAGAGACGAAATTCAGGCTTCAGCCTTTCCCTGGGGCTGATGGACTTCTCCTTTCAAAGTAGGACACTTCTATCTGATGGCATTAACCATAAAATCCCCCATTTCAAGTCTATGATATCCTGAAGGACAACGGCTCATTTCATTTCTTATCAAGAAATCGGGCAGATCAGTCATATTTCCCGAATCAAATGACATTTTCAGAAAATTCATTTGAACCAAAAATGAGGTTTCCTCTCCACAGACTCCAATTAGTTTAAAAGTGGTTTTCTGATGAAAATTCTTGAAATAATTGAGCTGTATAAAGAAAAATCTATATCTATATATGTATGTATATAGATATATGTACACATGCAGTCGCTGTGAAAGCCATAGCCAGAGTACCCTATCAAGCAGTATAAATCTTTAATTTTGGCGATCAGCAGTAACGGTGAAATACCTTAAGATCTCTCCTTGCTTCCTCCTCATTTTTCTTCCTCTCATCCCATCACTCTGGCTATTCCAGTGGGAGTGCGCGCACTCATTTGCTCCCTAAGTACACAAAATTAGCTGCTTATCTGTTGATCTTCTTACATGATCCTTTAAAAATCCTTTCTCTGTATGTGTGTCCAAGGCCGCTTTTGCCTTCAGAGGAAGCCCAGACAAGCCAATCCTCAGCCTTTCCCTTACCCGCTCACAGGGGGCCTGGGCCTAATTAAATTGCTCTCAAAGACAAGAAGGGATGAATTTCCTTCTTTCCATCTCCCTTGTCACCCATTTAACTCAGCTGAGATCTGTTCATTCCTTTTTAGTTATGTTAAAATGGAAAGGGGGGAGCTCGGATTGAGGGGGACATGCAGGGAAGGGGGAGGAAAGTAGGGGAGGAGGAGGAGGAGGCGGTGGTGTGTAGATTGTGCTGCAGAGGTGCAGCGTCCCAGGCACAAACAAAGGAGCAAAACCTGAGTAAATGGGAGGTGAGCGGAAAAGAGCCAGGGCCAGATGAGCGGCTGGGTTTCTCTGGCTGGGGCCTCCTCTGGTTTTGTTTACCGTCCGTTTCTATACTCAAACCGAAGAAAAATGCGACCTTAAGAAGACAAGAAAATATCTATGTACATTTCTGCGTATTTATGCAGTCTTTCAGAGAGATGCTTGCTCCTACCCCCACCCCTCCCAAGACCTTTCTCTGATGAACGAGGAGGCCTGGGAAATTATGATGACCCTCGCCTGCTGGTGTGGCGTTGCCCAGGAGGGGCAGAGGTGGCCGCTTTGGCTCATCTGTGGTCGGTAGCCCCAGGAGGGCGATGGGGAGAGCCGGGGCCACATGGCCGCTGCAGTGGAGGTGCCTGTGGCTGGGGAAGGACAGCCCTGGCGCTGCCAGAGCCAGGGTCCCTACATGAGCTGAAGCCTGGCGAAGGCCTAGGGAGAGCTGAGCAATTAGCCTTTGAAGGTCATCCAAAGTTGTTGGGTTTTTTTCCTTTCTTTTTGTTTTTCTTTTCCCTTCCTCTCCCCCCCTTCTTCTCTCCTCTCAGTGCTGTTTCCTCCTCCTCCATCACCCAAACCCCAAACACATCTGAGGAAGCCGTTCAATTAAATCTCTCCCGGCTCCAGCTGGCTCCTGAGTGAAAGGTCAGCGGCGTCCGGGAGGGAGAGACGCGTGCGAGGAGGAGCCGGAGCTGGTGCTGCTACTGCAGCCGCCTCCGTCTTCCCCTCACATCCCTCCCTCCCTCCCTCCCCTCGCCTCCCCTCTTTAATGATACCCAATGGTCAATCACTCCCCAGCAGAGAGAGAGATGCCCTGAAGCATCATTGTGGTCGGGAGCGATCGATCAGGTTTTTAAAAAAAAGATGATAATGATAACCCGTGGACATAATGTCAGCGAGTTTGCGGTGCCTCTTGGAGGCCGCACGCTCTCTGTCTGCCAGCGCCGAGGAGAGGCTTGGAGGGGCCCGAGAAAGCCTCTTCCCCCCACTGAGCCCACTTAGCCCTGCCTTAAAGACAGCTAATTAGACCGAGGGCTGCTATGTCTGCTTACACCGGTGGGGGAGAGCGGGAGCGAGAAGGGCCTCGCACCAATGGCAAGCAGGACTAGAGCAACCTTTGTTTTAAAGAGGCTTCAAGTTAACTGGAGGTAATCATACAGAGACACGGCTATAAATAATACATACCTGCGCTACGCGACCTGGATGCAGGCCCTCATAAGAATACTGTGGTATGCAGTGGTGATCCACCGCCTGCTACCCCGTGCGCTCTTCGGGGCCTTTATTTTAAGACAGATTAGTGCTTTGTATTGCCAGGCAGATAGAGGTAATCACTGGCCCACGCCTGAGACGGAGATCTGAAAATCACCGGGAGGTACTTATCAACATGCGATCTGAGCACCGGTGGATGTGTACAGACCTTTTAAAATTCTATTAGTATATGTCTGAGTAGATTGCGGTAAAAATACAAACAGTTTTCTAAAGAAAAACTGTCAGTCTCTCTTCCTAAATCTCCTACCCTGCAGCCTAAGCATGGACTTCTGTTTTTAAGGATAAATGTGATTTGTCTTTTAACTGTTGAGATTACGCACTCACCGGAAGGACTGCAGACCCTGCTTGGAAGAGGAAATCTTCCCTTTATCCCAGTGTACACTTTATCAGAAAAATAATAATCAAACCTGGGGGCCCCCTGTCTCTTCCTTCCATTGAGGAGATATAGGACAAATAACTCCGTAGCAATAATTTCCCATTCCAACACACAGATTTTTTTTGTTGTCACGTTATTTTCTGCATCATTTGATGAACAAAACTACATTTTCCTCTGCACCTATTAAACTATTTGATGATGCCTTTTATTTTGCACTATAATTGGGAAAGCAATCATGTGATAAAATGTAAGTTTGTTGTGAAATAAAATAAGCGATGTTGAAAACATCCAAATTATATTGTCCGAGAAAGTTTCTCAGATGTTCTGTTCATTTAGAGAGATGATACTATTACTACTTTTAATTTTTTTACACTTTGGGGAAGAAATCTTTGAGTATTGGAAGATGTTTGTAACAGACATACCACCAATGACTCATGATTCTGCCATTACCTCTCTCTTGCAGTATGAAAAAGGTGGGTGGAGAGTGTTAAAATAGCCATGGTCTGAAATAGGATGTTTGTCTCATTCCTTTCTTGGGCAGCTGGTTTGTGTATGTGAAATTTGGATCTGTTTGTATGAATAAGCTAGTACAAAAAAGCTGCCAGCAGTATGCATTAACATGCACTAGAAGATCTGAAAACTTTGTGTAGGCTTTAAGAGAAACATGCAGAACAACATTTGATGCCATTTGGTATTCTGTGCTAAAGAATCACAAAACGCCCACGTGGATTTTCTTAATAAAACACTTTTCTTTTTAATTAAAAACAGAGGCATAATTTCAGAGAAGGAGCTGAAAATTGGTCTGACCACTTTGAAAGCCAGCAAACAATACACAGCAACTTTGTCCTATATTCAGCCTCATTAGAGATGCAGGTTTCATCTAGAACAGTGGTCACAAAAATTAATTGTATTTTATTGTTCCCAAGCTAGTCAATCAACCTGAAACCCTACAACTTTATAACCATGCAAGTTTAGAGTGTACATAAGAAACGTGTATGGGACTCATTTATTCTTTAATGTGTTGAAACCAAGTACTGCACTAACCATGATGAGGCATCAATAGGCTAGGCTTAATTTCTGGATAAAATGTTATAATCTCATTTTTCTATAGGGTCAAAAGCCTTTTTCATACCCGGGAACCAGTTAGCTGTGAATAATGATGTTGTACATAAGGTCAATGATGACATAGCTTTTAACCATCAGTGACAGTCTATCATGTGAAAGTCCGTTCCAGGGAGATTCCTTGGAGCGAGAAGCCCAATAAAAAGGGGGAAAATTAAGTGTTTGGGAAAGTCTAGGTAACCCATTAAAGAACAGGACTTTTCTACTTAATAAGGTTTGTAGAACTGCAGGTGAGGTGAAAAGCATTCCTCCCTTCTCCTGCCCCCTCCCTCATTCCCCAGAGCTTCTCCGTGAAGAGTTGCTAGATGATGATAGTTTTAGGGGCTGACCTGCTGGAGAGCAGCTCTGTGGAAAGGGACCTGGGAGTCCTGGTGGACAACAGGCTGACCATGAGCCAGCAATGTGCCCTTGTGGCCAAGAGGTCAAATGGCATTCTGGGGTGCATCAAGAAGAGTGTGGCCAGCAGGTTATCCTCTCCCTCTTCTCTGCCCTGGTGAGGCCGCACCTGGAGTACTGTGTCCAGTTCTGGGCTCCCCGGTTCAGGAATGACAGGGAACTGCTGGAGAGGGTACAGCAAAGGGCTACTAAGATGATTAGGGGACCGGAGCATCTCTCTTATGAGGAAAGGCTGAGGGTCTTTTTAGTCTGGAGAAAAGAAGACTGAGGGGGGATCTTATCAATGCTTATAAATACTTAAGGGGAGGGTGCCAGGGGGATGGGAACAGTCTTTTTTCAGTGGTGCCCAGTGATAGGACAAGAGGTAACAGGCACAAACTTGAACATAGGAAGTTCCATCTAAACATGAGGAGGTACTTCTTTACTTTGAGGGTGGCAGAGCACTGGAACAGGCTGCCCAGAGAGGTGGTGGAGTCTCCCACTATGGAGACATTCAAAACCCACCTAGACGCCATCCTGTGCAACCTGCTGTAGGTGACCCTGCTCTGGCAGGGGGGTTGGACTAGATGATCTCCAGAGGTCCCTTCCAACCCTGACCATTCTGTGATTCTGTGACGGTGAGCCAGGCACAGATTAAAAGGGTTAAAGTGTTCCGGTCTTCCAGTTCAGTGCTGGGGGTTCAGGCTTAGTTTTCGGTCCTGAATCTCCTGCTAACTTCATGTATCTTGTACAATGGGGAGGGTAACTTTAACCTTCCTCAGATCCCTCTACTACCCTCCAGCTCATTTTTGCTGTTAATGAACTTTGAAATATACAGATGGTAAATTCTTAAGGCCTTATCCAAAGGCCACTGAACAACTTCCATTGGGCTCTGCTTCAATGTACTCTTACAAATACTTTATTGTCAAAACTATATGTAGAAATGTAAGCACATTTTTCTTCCATAGCCATAGTCTTCCAGATTAATTCCATTTGCTACAGCCAAACTACTAGACCAAGGAGCAAAAGACCACAAGCAGCCACTGACTCCCCATTAAGCTTTTGAATACCAAGCACTACCAGATACTACTGAATTATTTAATGGACTACTCATCTCCATTTAGCAATACGAAGTAACAGGGTAGTTACTCTGATACCATCCCATTAGACACAACATAGAGTGCTGTAACTAGAAGTATGAAATCTTCAGGTGTGTTTTTGTGTTAAAATAAACAACAACAAACATATGAAGCCATATGCTGCAAATTAAATATTTGAGGATGAAAGGTTCCTGTTTTAAAGACTTTTGAAAGCTTCCAATCCAACACCATGTGTAGGATTTTGCACTCTTCTCTTCGTGAAACTAGGTTACTAGCTGCTGTTGCAACAATAAATAAATTCAAACAGTGGTACCTCTCATTATGGTTCCTTTGTAGATTTATTTTTTTTTTTTACTACTTTGTTTCTGCTGTCCTGAGCTGAAAAGTGCATTTTGTAGACTAACATCTAAAGCATTTTTCTCTTTCCTGCTTTATTAATACCTCCCGTTTTATCCCATGTTATCTTTAGACCCTTCAGCACTGTCCAACACACTGTTTAGTTTCAGAGAAGTAAGAGGGTATGAAGTAATGCGTGAGGACATTTTGATTCTATTTGGCTACAAACCATCCCTGGAAAAATGAATTAACCTTACCACTGTTACAAAATTTTCTATGCATTGAATTTGCAAATTATTCACCCAAATATTGAATTGAGTACTCACTGTCTGAACAGATAACAGATGTTCAACCCTAAAATGTATGGCTTTTTGTCATTAAAAGTCATTTTAATACTGCATTGCTTACACAGTATAACACAAGTGATGCAGAGATATGTCGTACTTAATGCAAGAAGAGCTAAAAAAGTGTAGTTGTAAGTGTGACTTCACTGTGTTTTATATTTATTTCCTCTGGGTGATTCTGTGTCAGATTTACTAAGATTCAAAACCAGAGCTTCTCTGCTAAATGCCAGGACTGTAAAAAACAAAACAAAGCAAACAACAACACCCTCCTAACCCCCTCCAAAACCTGCAATCACCTGAAAAAGAAAATCCTATTGTATGGTTTCTGTCATTTACGTTATTGTCAGACTTCAAAATTATGTTTGTCACTGATCTCCCTAATCACATTTAGTCTTTAAAATTTAGCAAGTACTTTTGATTATAGTAATACATAAAGTACGTAGTGTAAGCTTTTGCATGGTTTCAGTAGGATTGCATATGGAGTTTGCTATATATTACGGATAAGGATGCCAGAATCTGAGCTAGTCTGATGTGTTTGGTAATATTACTCCAGTTGTTAGGCAGCAGTGATATTTTAGAAAAAAGAAGTCCCACCTCAAATCACACTGATTGAGCTAAGCGATGTATTCACACATTTGTCTGTTTGCTTCTGTGATCACCTTCTGTGAACCCATTTGTTCTAGCAAGCTAAGTATTATTGGATTGGGTCATAACTTGAAAAGTTCCTTAAAATAAAAAAAAGTCAAACAAACAAAAAAACCCCAAAACCCAAAATAAAACAAAACACCAAAGACAGCCAGTACTGAGCTGCAGATGAGCATTTCTAGAAATCAGCCCCCTGAAGTAGCCCAAGGACTGTGAAGTGTGGCCGTTGCATCCCTGTCAGTATCATCTTATTGCCCTGGTATGGATACAGTGCCAATGGGTCCTTAAGCTGTGGTGAGGGCCACTTGCAGCAGTAATCTTCGAACTGCAGGTATCCAGTTCATACTTCAGTCTGTCTGAAAAATATCAGGCTTCTACCTTTTTTTGAGAGTTAAAGGTGTCGTAACCACTCTCTCGGTCTCCGCTGCCTAATTCAATGCTAAGTAAAGTATGTTTGTACGTTTACAGTTCCATATATAAATGATCATTGCATTAAGCATTTATAGCAAATTTTACTCTTTAAGGTTCCCAAACCACTTTAAGAATTTAAAACCAATGTAAATGATAAAAAGGGATAGATCTGGTTGAACTACTTATAATGAATAATTAATTTGACAAATGTATTTCTTTTTTCCTATTTGCAAATTATCCAAGTGCAGACTTGAGTTCTTTTGTTCATCAGTTGAACTTATTTGATTAATAGTTTAGGCAAAGAATTTCAGCCTATGGATTGCCTGCAAGCTGTTTCACATGGCAATTATGTCATACATTTTCTATTTATAATTGATCATTTTACCTGCAAGACAATGACCTGCTTTAAATGAAGTGGTTTTATTTCTCCATTTTGTTTGACTAACTTTCAGGAGTCACTTTTGAATTAACATTCATAAAGAGAACTATAGCGTAGTTCAGACCAGAAGAACCTTGAAGAAGCCCATGCAAGCATCCTTAGCAGGACAATAAAATGTAGTCCTTCTTGACAGCTCCCTTGACACCACACTAGGAAAAACCTGCAGGACATTTCAGGGGAATAGGAGGACAACTGACAATTTTCTGTTTTTCTAGATCAAAGATGAAGAATGTGAAGTCAAGCCTAGGTGAGATTTAAGTTAGCAGGATGTAGGCTTGTACTAATACCTTGTCAGGTATCACCTGACAGGCTGTTGATGGTTTCTTACCAGAGAGACGGGAAACTTATTCTGTTGACCATCTCAGTAAAAGCCATACCAGCCAATGAAAAACTGCCCAAGGGGCCTTAAACGAAGCGTGGAGTTGAGTAATAATAAATGGAAATTGTGGCAAATATGTACTTGTGTGTCTGCACCTATGTGTGTGTGGATTATACCAGGATACCAGACATGCAACAGACATGCAAGTGATAATGGCCATATGACATCATAAAAGAATCACTAAACTAATGGTCAACTTGGTAATAAGTGGACAGAGGCAGTATTCATATATGAGAAGAAATGTCATATAGTGAATATTTCTGAAACTTGGTAAGATGTCATAGTGCTGAAATCTCACGGAAAGTGGTTTAATTTTTTAATCCTCTTAATAAATTAGGAAGAGGGATTGGAAACGGACTATTGCATCAAATACAATGTCGCATGTTGAAGAGTCAAAAATAATCGAGTAACAGGAACTCAGTACTTCTGAGTCAAAATATAACTACAGATAGGATATCCGTGTACATTATAGAGAAAAAACAACCTCCTAGTCAGTGGGATGAGCTGTTCTTTCAACATCTTTCCTACAGTGTGGGGAGAAAAAAATCCTCTACTATCATACTAGAATTTAAACTGGGGAATATTTGCTGAAATTTTGTTTTGCCAGCATCAGGATTCCCTAGAGCTTCTAAAAATAATAGCAGATAATCTCAGAGTGTAGAGATTCATCTTTCATAAAGAAGCTCAAAACTGACCATCGTTCTGATGGCCAAAGAGATAAATATTGCCCACCAGCGACCATCAAACAGGAAGAAGAGTTAAGAACAAGTGATCACAACCTGCTTATATTTACTTTATGAATATGAGCTGTGTATAACACCAAGTAGGCATGCTTAGATGTTTTAGAAGGCCAGTTTATCCAAGCCTGAATCATTCCTGAGCAGGAATGTAAATTTTAATTAGGAAGTACTCTTGAATACTGGGAATTGTTCAAGGACACAAACTTGCACACAAAAATGTACAGTAGTCAAAATGCCCTGATTAAAACACATGAAAGTAGTGTAAAAACATAAAATATCGATGTATCAAGAATGTAAAAGAGAGGGTAAGTTATATACTGAGACTCATAAGTAACTGATAAAAGAAATTAACAGCTCGGTTAAACATCAATGGCCAATATGGTTAAAAACAACAAGAAGGCAATTTAAAAACATTTTAGCATCAAAAAGAATCTTAGGTCAAATATAGTTCCACTGAAGATGCAGATGGTGGAAATCATAAATAATGACGCAGAAAAGGCAGAAATGTTTAATAAATATTTCTGTTCTGCACTTGGAATGAAACAGGAGGATGTATCCATCCCATATGATGTTGTGCATGGAAATGAAAGTTTGCCATCTGTAACAAAGAAAGAGGTAAGGCAGCAGCTGCTAAAATTGAATATATTCATATCAACAGGCTTAGATTATTTTAGACCCAAGAGTCTCAAAGGAACCAGCTAAGAAGCTAATTTTGGCCAGCTTATCAAAATGTAGAAAATGGAGGTATCAGTCCTGCCCTGTTGTCTTGTAGACACCTAACTTCCATACTTTGGGAAACTAGTGGAAATACCTCTCCCCACCATGCAATGCAAAACAAGTATGACTGAACAAACGTAAAACGTTTTTCATCTCTACTTATAGTCTACAGTACTCCTTAGGCTGATACTAACATGGTGCTGTCAATGGCCTTTACTGAATTTTAGGATTTCTACAAATTACTTTCTTTAGGAATATATACCATCTTTTTGAAAAGCAAGCAAATAAACAAGGGCCCCAAGCAATCTATAACAACTTGCACTACACAGGATTAAAAAGTCACATTAAACAGATTAAAAACTGTCCTAGTGACAGATCTTAAAGCAGTGTATATTTAAACGTAGCAAAAACCAAAGTAATAGATTTAGGAGGAATACTCAGGCACACTGTCTCTGAAAACAGTGACTCAGAAAAGGACTTTGGTGGGTACTCAGAAATTGTTACCTCAACATGAGCTCTCACTGCAATTCATCCTTAGATGGATAAAAGGGAAGATTACAACCAGGAACAGGGAGCTAAGCCTCATTTCTACACCTCATGCTGGAAAGACCATGTTCAGCTTTTGGACCTGTCCTTTAGGAAGAATATGGAAATAAATAAGAGGACAAAGCAGAAAGGAGGACCACTGCATTGTTTTAGATACTGGCAAATGAACCTCAGGTTGTGATGGACCTTACGTGTCCGTGTGTGTATTTATGAGAACAGATAGAGAAGAGACCTGACAGATGAGGTTGTTTTCCTTTTGCAGATGTATTCAACAAATTCTACCTTGCAAAAGATGTAGTTTTCTATAATTAAATACTAGAAGAGTTTGTTAAAGGAAGTAGTAGACTCACCATAGGTTGGCATCCTTAAAATGATACCAGATATTTCTCTAAAAGAGGCATTATGTAAAAAATTCTCTTACCTATGCACACCAATGGTCAGACTTGGTTATGACAGTGAGTTTTTTCTAATCTGTGCATTTATAAATCTGTGAAAAGAAAAAAATAATTATGAAAATGTTTGTGAAATTTATTTGTGGACTAAAAACTTAGCAAAAATATTCATTTTTCTGTTGGGGAAATCCTTAGAGGAATTCTTTGCAATATTGTCAAAGGGGCCTGATTTTACCACTAAAATGCAGCAGTTCTTTGGTAGAATTCAGCAGCTGTGGATTCTGCAGCACCTGTGAAGTTGGAATTGGGAATGATAGATTCATCTTAAACCAAAGGCAAAAGAGAGATGACAGATCAGATATCGTTGACATATGGGTAGGTCATGGGATGAATTTAGTAAAATTGCAATCAGGGCTTGAAATAGTAAGTAATTGGAAAGATTTTAGCTATGTTTAGTATATCTTTTTGAGATTATACAGTGCATTGAGAAAGAAGTGACTGCTTAATTGTTTAAATTGAATACATTTTATGGTTAAAAGGCATATGCTTGTTTGCTAGGATGGAAAGTACTTCATGTGGATGCTTCTGTTAGCAGAAGGCTCATAAAAACTTATAAAAGTTACAGTATCTGATGTTATTGGAAAGTAACAGCACCATCTACATAATTTCTGAAACATGTATATGCAGCCAGTGTTCAGATATTACCAAGAACAAACGTTCAAAACCTGTGACAACGGACAGATTTCAGAAGTGTCCACCTCCTGTCTAATTGAAGGCAGGTTTTCAACAGTGCTTGTGAACTAAAAAACACTAAGCTTACCTGAACATTAAATGAAAAACTGGTGTTAGAGGAGAGCCAGACCTAGATGACAGTTTTATGTTTAATAGCGGATCACTTTTTCAGCACCATCAAGTAGTCATCTATCTTTAAGCCAAGCTTTCATGGCCTCCATAGAGTCATAGAATGATCTTGGTTGGAAGAGACGTTTAAGATCATCAAGTTCAACCATTAACCAAGCACTGCCAAGTTACCACTAAACCATGTCCCTCAGCACTACATCTACATGTCTTTTAAATACTTCCAGGGATGGTGACTCAACCACTTCCCTGGGCAGCCTGTTCCAATGCTTGACAACCCTTTCTGTGAAGATTTTTTTCCTAATATCCAATCTAAACCTCCTCTGGTGCAAATTGAGGCCATTTCCTCTTGTCCTATCACTTGTTACTTGGGAGAAGAGAGCAACCACCACCTCGCTACAACCTCCTTTCTGGTAGTTGTAGAGAGCAACAAGGTCTCCCCTGAGCCTCCTTTTCTCCAGGTTAAACAACCCCAGTTCCCTCAGCCTCTCCTCATAAGTCTTGCTCTCTAGATCCCTCACCAGCTTCATTGCCCTTCTCTGAATATGCTCCAGCACCTCAATGTCTTACCTGTAGTAAGGGGCCCAAAAATGAACATAGTATTCATGGTGCAGCCTGATCAGCGCTGAGTACAGAGGTACAATCACTTCCCTAGTCCTGCTGGCCACACTATTCCTGATACAGACCAGGATGCTATTGGCCTTCTAGGCCACCTGGGCACGGTGCTGGGTCATATTCAGCCTGCTATCAAACACCACCCTCAGGTCTTTTTCTGCTGGGCAGCTTTCCAGCCACTCTTCCCCAGGCCTGTAGCTGTGCATGGGGCTGTCGTGACCCAAGTGCAAGAGCCGGCACCTGGCCTTGTTGAATCTCCTACCATTGGCCTCAGCCCATCTGTCCAGCCTGTCCAGATCCCTCTGTAGAGCCTTGCTACCCTTAAGCAGATCAACACTCCTGCCTAACTTGGTGTCATCTGCAAACTTACTGAGGGTACCCTCGATCCTCTCGTCCAGATTGTTGATAAAGATATTAAAGAGAACGGGCCCCAGTACTGAGCCCTGGGGAATACCACTTGTGATCAGCCACCAACTGGATTTAACTCCATTCACTACAACTCTTTGGGCCTGGCCATCTAGCTGTTTTTTCACCCAGCAAAGCATACGCCCATCCAAGCCATGAGCAGCCAGTTTCTCCAGGAGATTGCTGAGGCAAATGGTGTCAAAAGGTTTACTAAACTCTAGATAGACAACATTCACAGCCTTTCCCTCATCCACTGAGTGGGTCACCTTGTCACAGAAGGAGATCAGGTTAGTCAAGCAGGACCTGCCTTTCGTAAACCCATGCTGACTGGGCCTAATCACATGGTTGTCCTGCATGTGCCACGTAAAGGCACTCAAGATGATCTGCTTCATAACCTTCCCCGGCACCGAGGTCAGACTGACAGGCCTGTAATTCCCCGGATCCTCCTTCCAGCCCTCCTTGTAGATGGGTGTTACGTTTGCTAGACTCCAGTCAACTGGAACCTCCCTGGTTAGGCAGAACTGCTGATCAGTGACGGAAAGTGGCTTGGTGAGCACTTCCGCCAGCTCCCTCAGTGCCCTTGGGTGGATCCCATATGGCCCTATAGATTTGTGGGCATCTAAGTGGCGTAGTACGTCGCTAACCATTTCCTCTTGGATTATGGGGGATTCATTCTGCTCCCCATCCCTGTCATCCAACTCAGTATGCTGTGTATCCAGAGAACAAGTGGTCTTACTATTAAAGACTGAAGCAAAGAAGGCATTAAGTACCTCAACTTTTTCCTCATCCTTGGTCACTATGTTTCCCCCCACATTCAATAAAGGATGGAGATTCTCCTTAGTCCTTCTTTTGTTGTTAATGTATTTATAGAAACATTTTATTGTCTTTTATGGTAGTAGCCAGATTGAATTCTAGTTTGGCTTTGGCCCTTCTAATTTTCTCCCTGCATAGCCTCACGAAATCTATGTAGTTTTCCTGAGTGGCCTGCCCCTTCTTCCGTAGGCCATAAACTTTCCTTTTCTTCCTGAGTTCCAGCCAAAGCTCTCAGTTTAGCCAGGCTAGTCTTCTTCCCTGCCAGCTCATCTTACGGCACATGGGGACAGCCAGTTCCTGCATCTTAAAGATTTCTATATTCTTCTGCAGCCAAACACAAGTTCAGCCAGGCCAGCAGCTGTAAGGAAAAGGGCAGCAATAGGCCTGAGTTCATAAATGTTCATCAGATTGAAAACAGTGTATCTGACTTGGTGTCATGCTAACCACAGTTTCTAGTTGGCTTGAATTGTAGACAAAACTTGTTCCCATCTCTTGTGAAAGATAACACAGCTGCATCAGCAGCAGTAGAGCTTAGAGCATACAGTTAAAGATGATGGGACTTGTACTCACTTCAAGTGACTTCAAAATATTTCTCTAAAATTGTTTACTTTGTGTCCATCAGAAAATCACATTATTTTCTTGTGCTTCAGAATATAGATGCCAGTACAGTTATGGTAGGATCTCACAGACTTTTATCTCAGATCCACTGCGAGTGGGTAGGGAAAGTTACCCCTCAAAAACATGTTTATAAGGTTGTTTTGCTCAGTCTGGGTGCAAGTTAGCTGGCAAAATGAAGTTAGACTCTTAAACAGTGCTTTTAACTCTTTTAGGAAGAAACTTCCAGCTCTGGAAAGCTGGCTGCCTCTTTAAAAGAAATTTTGAGGGGAATTCTGAAGAGCACCTACTTTCTTGCTGAGCAAAATTGAGACAAGTTAAAAAGTCCAGCATGCAGCTGAACATAATGAAGAGTGTGTAGGAGCCATTGTATGACACTGGTTATGCAGTAGCAATTGATGTTCTAGAATAATATCTTGTCTGAGTCATAGCAGCATAATCATTGTCTAGGTGTGGAGATTTACAGGAACAATTTGGCTCTTCAAATGATTCACTGTGTGGCCCTCAGCAAACTACTTAATTTTGCCTTTCAATTTCCTTGGCTATGAAATACAGATAATTATATTTCTGGAGTTTTATAAACACTTTGGGATCTATGGCTGGAAAGTACATAAAAGTGTTAAGCAAAAATACTGGATTTTTTTCTCTAGTTAAGACACAAGGCCAGCTCAAATTAAGATGAGGCCAGCTTTCCCTAGTTTTCATTGTATAGGTGGTCTGCCTAAAGTTGATAGAATACAAAATTGCTCTAGAGCAAATTTATACTAAGACTAACTTCTTTATTATCTTTATTCTTTGGTTTGTTAGCAATTTTTCCTTTTCTATGTTTCTTTTTTTCTTGACTCATTTTTAAAGGCTTTTATCAAGTCTCTTTCCTTTTCAATAGAAGTAAATATACCAGTGCTGATGCCAGACATGTCTATCAGACTTGTAGTGGCTGCTACTTTGCAAGGTGTGTTTGGATGAGGAGCAAGCCAACTGGAAATCACATCTTTGGCATTGGCAGCAGCCACAAATTTGGCTATAATTTGGGTATATATAGGGACTAGATCTTCTACCATCATAAGGAAGCCATTTCTGGGATAAAACATTAACAGCAAATAGTGATTTTGAATTTAATCATTAAACAACACTTTGGGACAGAACATAAAGATGCTAAGAAAATCATAGAGGCACTAAATTGATTTTCTATTTAGCTAAGACCTTAATGATAATACCTATCTTTATTCCAAAGCACCTTCATTATTCAAAACACATGCTATAATATATATATGATCATTGTAAGTTAGCAGTTGCCAAGAGCTAAGGCTTCCCCTCTACCTCCCACCCCTTCTTGGCACTTCCCCCAGTTACAGGCATAGGCTCATGTATGATGCTCAACTAGTAGCTTTGACACTAGAAAAGTTGCTGTACAAGGACATTTGCTGCATGACGCTGTGACTCCCACCCACCCCTCTGTAGCTGTCACCTGCATCTCTCCCAGCAAAAGGTCTAAAATCCAGTGCTAGTGAAAAAGATTATGCGTTTATCAAAGTGTAATGCTTTTATATTCACAGCTCTCCTGTCCCCTGTTGGGTGTACACTACTGTTTGTTAGAATGTCTATATTTTATCTGAAGATCAATTGTTATCAAATAGAATATTTCTGGTTCTAGAAAACTAGTGCTGGTGTCGTTGATTTGCTGCAGCTTCTCACACTCTTTAAGACAGCTGTATTCAGAAAAAAATGTCCTCCTTCCCCAGAAAGGAGAGGAAAAATTTAATATGTTTTGATTTAAAGTGATTTCGATGATACATGTAATGTTTCCCTGGATGATTTTGCAACTCATTCAGGTTTATACATAGAGGGTTCTAAAGCAAAGTTGTAACTGCCAGATTTACTGATAAACCATTTTTTCTTCTCTTTGTGGCATAACTGTCACAGGGTGACACAGACAGGTAAAAAGAAAAGAACTGCCTGGACAAATTAGGACTATCCCTTTTAAAAGCTGGAAGTAGTAAGAGGAAAGTGTCTGGAGACTACAGTTTGTTTTGGTCTGGGGAATCAATTTGTTTCCTATTACCTTCTGGTAATTTGTTCTGTTTCTTAAGTTGAGCCATGAGCTTGGGGTTAACAGGCAGAGATACAGGCTCTCTTCTAGGCTGGAAAGTTTCCAGTAACAACTGCAGAATATTGCTGTCTTATCCTAGTGCTTTCATACTGATGACAAAAGATACCAATTTGTGTCAAAATTTTATCTTAGTTAAATCGAGACATCTCTGAGAATACAAATTTTGTTGCAACTTAAATTCAGTGGAAATCCAAAGTATTTCTTGGTCTACACCTTACTGATCTCCTTTCTTGTCCTTTTGCTACAAGACTAAATAGCACCAGTTCTGCACTTCCTAGCAGTGAATCCATGTTTCATCTTGAACCTGAAATACCAGAGAATTAGCATTCATTTCACTTGTTCAGGCCAGTGTTTATGGGGCCTAGCAGTTAATGACAACTGGGTCCTGAGCATTTAAGCCTTCATTGCACTGCAGGAGCTAGGTGCATAGCAAAAATTATTCTTCCAATTTTACAGCACTAAAAACCCCAAGAAACAGAAAGCTAGCCTCCTGTTTATTACTAGATCTCTTGGCTTCCAGTATCATTTTACTTGCAAGTCTACAGAAAGGTAAAAATCCTAACTAATAATTCAGTCATCCCTCTGATTTAGTTTCCCCAGCAGCCCAACACACTGAACTAAACAAGGGTCCTGTGCTGCCAAGCTCTAGTTAAAATCCATATGTTCACCAAAATACCATCACTTATGTCATGCAGGTTCTGAATCATTAGGTATGATGTTCGTATTATTACTCACTAAACAGTTTCTTATACCGTTCAGGCCAATGCATATCAAAATTCATGAATTCTGATGGTTACAAAGGGCTTTTAATGATACCTTCAGAAGATGAAATATATAGGTTTCAAAAAGGTATGCGAAAATATGGATATTAGGCATAATAGTTAGAGGTAGGAGGAGCACACAAGATCAACAAGCCAGACAAGTTCAGAAACCTTTAGTGATTGTGTAGCGATCTGTAATGAAAATTCAAGTACCTTCTCTTTAATGATCCATTTATCTCTTCGACATGATTTTCTATCATTCTAACTGGCATGGCTCCTGTTTTCTGAGTGTTTATTGCAAATTTGTTTTGTCAAACAAGCCTTTAATACCAGACAGATCAGGCTGCTTCCTCAAGATTTTCTCTAAACAAATTCTCTTTTCTAAGGAAAACACAGATGAATTATTTTATGTCTGAAGTAGTAATACTGATATGATTCTTGCGGTGAAGGAGGAGAATTCTAAGTCTCTAGAATGTGGTGAATTGTTTCCATATCAGGAGGTTAACTGTACGGAGTCATCACTTTTAACCTATACTATGTTTTACACAGATCAGGATGGAATTCAATCAGGGAAGACAAGATATCTAAAAAGGCAGCGTTTTCTCCAATGAAAACTGCTAGTGCCTGTATCCTCTAGGTACATAACGTGAGACTGGTTCTGCCACAGTGCAGAGTACTCTGTAACCTGGCAGCGATATACAGTTCTGTGGGTTATTGCCTCGTCACAAAAAGACTTGGCCATTTGGATTTTTGCTTTGGCTTTGCATGGGGGATGGAATCACTGTGCAATTGCAGCTCCCTTCTGAAACAGAAGGCTACCTTACTTTTTATTCAAAGAACCACAGTCAAATCGAAGACTCCTTAGTTTCAGTAAGTGTTAATAGCAAAAATAACACGTGTTACTGGGTCATTGGGGGAAAAAAAGATGTTTTAAAAAACCCATCCTGAAACTCGTTCCTTCATTAGAATCTTTTAAATCTAGCTATTTCAGTTATTTGAATCAAAATTTACATAAATTTACAAACGTGTTTCTGTGTGTGACATCCTATTACAAATCATCAAAAATTGCCTTACGGCTTGCAGTGCTGATCTCACATACTTTAACTTGTGCACAAAGGGAACCCTGTGAGTAGGTAAGCTGGGGTGTAAATTCAGAGCATGCAGGCACTCCACAGCATCTTCCTGCTCACAGCCTTCTTGTGGGTTCCTCACTCCATTTTGAACGCGGTGCCTCACTGCAGAATGAGAGCGCTGTTGCAGAATACCTAATAACCTTGTAAATTCACACTCTGTAGTACAAAAACTTCCCTGAACCATTAGTAAGTCGTTTTTATTGATTTCAGAATCCCATTAACCTTAAAGGTATTCCTCACACATGGTAGAATCACTCAGGAAAGCAAGAGCAAACCCTAAATTTGAGGCTTTGGGCCCTAAAAAGCATTCCCTTAACTCTATCCCCCCTCCCAACCTTGAAGATCCCGAGCATTTCTATTTCCTTTACTGTTTCTTATGGTTTACTCCGTGGGTTACTGCCACATTTGCTACTAGTGCCTATCCAGTAGCTTGAAGTATCCAAGGGAGACCTGGGGAGCAGAGGAAAGAGCCGATGACAGCTAGCTGGAAAAGCAGCAGCTCTGAGCTTTGTGATAGTGATATATGGTAGAGTATGGGAACATTGGTGGAGCAATAGGATTTCCCTGTCTTTCACCCTCAGATCCATTGTCCACATTAAAAGTAAATGGGAATTCTAGGGGAAGAAAGTAATATTGTATATTTTATTTATTGTATATGCTTTTAGTAAGGCCTTGGTTCTTCAAACTGGAATTATGAGCATCCCATAGCTTATGGGATATCTGATAACTCTAACTGCTATTGAAGTCTAGATTAAGAAAGTCCTCTCCAGAGTGATTTAGATGAACTTGGGGAGTTAGTATCGGGAAAAGTTATTTTCTGCATTATAGTCAACCTGGACTTGTGGTAAGATTTCAGCTTCCTAAGGATGTAAGTTGGATGTAAATGCAAATGCCCCCTACTTCAGGCTTTCAAAAAAAAAAAAACAAAAACAACCCACAAACAGAGAAGTCTTAAAACAGGACTGATGCTGACTGTAAAAGTCATTTTGACAGGTTTTAGTTACACTACTGTTGACTTTGATGAAGGTACACCTGAATAAAGACTACAGCATTACTTGGGGAGAAAGTAATTTCAAATTACCTCAGATCATAACTTTAACAATAAAAGAGCAATAGTAATGATGACAAAAATTTCTTTTGTTATTGTGTATTTATCTCCGTAATGAGAATATAACTTTATTTCCTTTAAACCAATAATACCCTTTCTTCAATTATTTGCAAATTCCCAACATTATGTTTTTATGTACTATGCTATAATCCTTATACATTAGCTTCTTTTCCTTTCTCTCTGTCTCAAACAAATTGAATTAAAAAAAATAGTGAGGACAGACATATATAGAGTTACCTATACCTTTTCCCAGCAAGACAACAAATAATAGAATTTTATCACATTTCTTTGTTCAGGGAACAGGCAATACCCTTGTAAATTGGGAACCTAATATTGCAGATGAATTAACTGGTTTTTTTTAAGATTATTCTTAACAAATTCTGTAGTTCATGTATCAATAGCGGCATATAAGGGAGACATAAACCACAGTCCAGCACTGGACCCAGCTCTGTAAGTAGACACACTGAAGTCACTTGTCATTATTTCTGTATGCAGATGTTTTTCACTGCACTGAATCTCTCCCTTATAGTCTCTGAAGAAGCTTATGAATCATTTTTACAATTAATAGACTGAAGTCAGAAAATACAGAAAACTGTAAGATGGTGATCACTGTTTTAGCACAAGTTCAAATGATCTAATTTATTAGTTTGATATGATGTTTATCTTATGACTCAAGTATTTTACAGAATAATCCAAAAGATATTATTAAAACAGAAAACAGCTGCAATGTTCGATTAAGGTAAATCAGAGTCAGCAAGTGTGTCTTATAACAAGAGACCTTTTAGGTATTGCACTACACATTTTTTGTAGCCCTCTCATCTTTTTATATCACCTCAGTGCCCACGTAAAACAGATCCCCCAAACACTTGCTTAACTTTAAGCATTTAGACTCGTGCTTTAAGTAACTGCATGTTTATGTCTCTTGATGACTTGCCTGTTTCTAATGCAGGATTTAACAGTCCTTGTACTGTTGACATTTTGCTAGTTATTCTGTAGACTGAATTTCAAGATTTTTTTTAATTGGGCAAAATAGAGCACTATTTTATTGTTTGCAGTTTATCGGAGGTATGTTAAGCTCCACTGAGGCTTCAGGGATCAAAAAATCAAGCAAAGACAGAAAGAAGGAAAAAGTGAATCAGCTGGGTTATATTAGTAAATAATTTAGAGTGCTTAAAATAACAATGTTCGCACATTTTTAATTTAAAGCCTGCTAAATCCTTTTAAAATTCATTTGTATTTGCAATTACTTAAACTGTGAGCTGTGCACTGGAGGGAGTGAAACTATAGATTTTAAGTACGCAGCTGGAGGTAATATATAAATTCAATTGATCAGTCTGGCAGAGAATTGATGCCACAATTTGTACCCAGTGGCACTTTCTCTTTCTTACCTGACTGGCTTAGAACATTATCAGAAAGTCAATATGATACGCCAATATAGTGATATACTTGCAGTCATAAGTCCCGTGTTTAGATTAAACCCTAGGTGCTCACGATGTGGATTGTAATGGACAGACAGCCTGACTCCATCCCACTACGAGCTGTTCTGAAAGCACTCCACTCGACTTAACTCCAAGGTTTCATATGGTTATCAATGGCCCCAGCAGCCAGCCAAACCAGTAACAGAGGATGTCTGTCTCTGCAAGGCAATGCAGCGGGCAGGGAATAGTGTGTATGCAATGCTCCAGTCTGGCTGCGGTCCCCTCTCTATCAGCTGCCTGTCTCTAACAGGCTTTGCACTCATCGCGATCAGGTTTCCTTTATAACTCTTCTTTAGTCTCGTGTTTTGGTTGTCTCTCTTCCTTGTAATTTATTAATGATTTCACCTCCTCTGCATTATCTTTTTAAATCCTGCCATTCTATAGCAGGCGTCCTCATGAAGCCTGATGAGGAACGGCTTCCAAAGTCTGCCTTTTGAGAACGTGCCTTTTTGTACTTACAGTAAATATAGGTTCGTATTTGTGGCTGCGTTGAGAACTGGATCAGGCCGCTAGCTGCTAATTTCATACAAAACACTTATTTGAGTAAAAACCCATTATGTCTGGCGTGACATATAAAACTAGAAGGTCATCCACAAATCTGCCCTGCATATATTTTCCTCCCAGGGATTTCAGTTGTATATAGTATGTACGGTAACATCTGACACATCACCACACGTGTTAATTTTTTCCTGCAGCAATGACCCTTACCTCTCCACCTACATAACATGTGGTGCTTAGAATCAGAGAAATAGTGAGGAGAGCTGTTGGGTCAACAGTTGTTTAACCCTCTCTGTGATAATGCAGAGTTATTCTAGCCAGTACACCACAAGTACTTTGTTTTGTGCAGCTTTAAGTGACACAGCTGATGAGCTCTTCCACTACTTTCTCCTCCTGACGCTCTACTAGACTTCATTGTTAGGAATCGTTTCCTGGTCCTTGGACTAAATTCTCCTGTGCTCTGGTTTATACCTAATATATTCCTGATCATCTACGCTCTCCAAAAACAGCTCCCACTTTTTGTTTTCTTTTTGCATACTTCTCTGTAATCCCTATGGTTTCTATTGTAGAGTAATCTTTAATAAGGGACTGCTGTCAGAGGCATAGGACTACTGTTTGTTCCCTTGATGCAGGGTTGGTGACAAGGACTAGGAGATTGCTCTCAAGTTACAATTAGCATATAGGTGTGAAACATTTTATACACTGTCTCACCAGTGAAAGGGATAGTGTGTATTTTCTTAGATGAAGAGAGACAATTCTGAAACCCCATGGTACATCTACGTCTTGCAGTATGCAGTATTATATTTTCTATTTCCACTAGTCTAATTCTGTGTAATATCTGGAACATGAAAGTCTCATAGTTATTTGGTGACCTGTTAAAGTTAATTGTGGGCAAGTCCACATGGGTAAAGCTCTCCTGCAAACACTCGTAAATGCACTTGCCTTTATGTTCATGACTAGTTATGTTGTTTTCATGGACAAAGGAAAGCTGACATGTAAGTGTCGAAAGGACAGGGTTTTAGGCCGCAGCTACGGGGCTAGGCAGTCAAATGTTTGTGTAGTGCAGAAGATGCACATAAAGTTCCTGTGCCCTGCATATGTCCATGTCAATGACTTAAGCAGGGTGTGGGACCTCTAACCTTCAGGGACAAGACGAGCTGTATTTGTTCTGATGCTGTTTCATACTGATCTATTCAATCATCAGTGACAATCCTCTAACTGTAGATATGATTCTACTCCTGACAACAAACCCTTTTTGTTAGACTGAGATCAGGGTAGAACCAGACTCTTAATCCATTTGGCTTTTCTATTTCTGTACATTGATTGCTTATCAGGAAATAAATAAATGTGAAGGTAAAGGACTTGTGCACATCAGGGCAAAAAGCAATAGCCATTAAGCCTGTAACTTACAGTATATGCCCTTTTAGCAATAAGGACACCGCTTGAAATTGTCAGTGTGACAGATTTACTCTTAATAGCTTAAGCAAATTTCACAGTTTACCCAGGTCATTTTGAAGTAAGAAACATTAATGTGTTTGGAATAAAAATTAAAGATTATAAACTTCACGGACATCTGCAGAGAGTCAGCCCTATGTTTCGTGTGTTTATTTAAAATATTAGCATGTGCTTGTTGGGATAGAATATGTTTCCTCTATGTGTATAGTATAAATAACCTAAAGGCATTTAAATACATGTTGACATTTAAGCATATGTTTAAATCAATTTTAATGTATTGATTCATTCCTGTTCTACCACCACACACCCAAGACTAGAGAGCGTAGAACTTTCCCTGTATAACTGCTTGTACAATGTGCAGTGCTTTATGTAGGCTCTTATTGAATCAAGGTATAGAGGAAAACAAGGAAGAAAGGGGAGAAAAGGAAGAGAAAAAAGGACGGAGGTGTGTTTACCTGCACCGTACAGTGAAGAGGTGGACATCTTCCCTCATGAAATTGGGCTGCTTTTGCCTCTGCTGTTTTCATTTCCTTTCGGGGTTGGAAGGGCAGCCACAATTTTTGGAGGTTCCAGCAGCAGCAGGCTCATAAGGAAGCATAATTTACCAAGAGCACATCACTGGATAAAGTACAAGTTTTGCTTTGGCCATGCATTTTTATTTCAAGTGGTTGTTGCAGTGGCCTTGGAGTTTTGCTGTAACTGGTTTGGCTCAAAGGGGATCACTCTTTAAGGAGTACTATAATTTTACGCAAACTTGTTTAGTGAAAATCAGCACCAGTTGCTGCTAAAAGCAGGGTACCAATAGCTTAGTTTGCTACTGATGTCATCGTTGCTGCTACATCGATAGCAGTGGGACATTTTAGAGATACAAAGGTGACATAAACAAAGATTGAGGTCTGTTCTACTGGATGCTGAGCCTCCGAACCTACCCTGGAAAATAATTCTGCATGTGCTTAAATGGAGAGGATGGTTCACCTACTCATAGCTAACTTTTGAGGCATTGCTCAGGCATTTACCGTTAAGCACACACATAATCCCTCTGCTGGACTGGGCCAGAACACTTAGCATTCTGTAGGATTGAGCCCTGATTGTCTAATTACCATAAAAAATATACGGTGGGGAATGATTATGCACTGGTAGGGGGGATGGTAGAGTAACCCTAATAAATCTTTTTGATCTTTAATTTCTCTACTAAAGTATAAATCAGCTCTGTATTTTTCTAAAGCCTGGGTTGGTAACAGATATTAATGTAGCTGAGGCTAAAATTAAGATGGTGTGTCTGAATATTATTGGAAGGAGTTGACTGTATCACTGAGGGTGGGGTTTTGCGGGTAGACGAAGACAGTATGTTGAAACAGCACAGCCTTTACTGTGCAACAGGATGCATACCACAGCATGCACTTCCAGTGAAGGGACAACCTTCCTCTATCCCCCTTGTAAATCCATCCAAGAAAGTATGTTGATGAAAACTAGAAGAAAAACTAGAACTAGACTCTGAATGTTTACCTGCCAAGACATGGAAAGAGATTACTCTGGATGCCCATCTCAATTTCATTTTTAATAGTCCTTGATGGCTGTAGATCCAGATTTCCAGTTAGCATGAATTTGTCTAGCACTGTACTTTTTATGTGGGTTAGACTTAAGAAATGAATGTAGGTGACTTTAATTCTCTGTTAACATTTTTGTTCGTATGGGAATATATTTATACACGAATATATTTATATGCACACATACTTACAGACATACAAGTAAAATATAGCAAAGATGCATTAATTTTGCATTGATTCAAAATATTTACAGTTTCAGTTAAGATGATCGTGCTAAAGTGACAGAAAATAGTAAGTATTAACATTGCACTGTAAGTAATGACATGTGCTGTAGATCCTCGCAGAAAAAAACAATTGCCTGTGGCATCCACACAGTATTTAAATTGGTAATCTCAAAAGAGAGGATGCTTAGATTTTCAAGCTTGTTTTGGGAAACTCTTATCTTAGCTGAGAGTTGTAAGTTTAGGGGGAGTTGATAATTTGGAGTCTGTTTTGGTTTTTAATCTTGAGAGCTAAAAGACTGATATCAGAACTTCTTGGATAGGAGCGGTTTTCACTGTCTTTTTTACATATTACTATTTAGCTACAAGATTGAAATCTCAGAATAATCTCACGCCCGGGAGAGCCTCAAAAGATGCAGATACATTTCAACTGCACAGACCCATTTTGTCATTTTATATTCCTTTTATGATCTTTGCTTTTTTTCATTTGCTTCTAATTTTTTATATGATATGATGATTAAGCATCTCTTGCCACACCCATGAAAGCTGCCCTTCAACAGATATGTAAGATGGTGGCTCAGCATGGCTTATTCTCTACAAGTCTAAAAGGATGAAAGGAACTGCATACACCTTTCAGCCTTCTCTGGGTAAGTTCATAACAAGTGGGTTCCTACCGTTCTGCTTGGCCCTCAGTTAGAGGAACAGTTCAGCACACTGTAAGTTCAGAGGTTTATGGTCCTTACAGTTTAGAGGAGGGAGAGAGAATGATGTCTGTCTCTAAAATCTGAGCACAGGGTATGCAGAGAAAATAAATGAGTGAAATACTTGCAGTTGTCTGGGAATATGTGCAGGGGTTTGTTAAATGTTGCACATGTGTGTGACATTGTGGATTTGGTTGTTTTTTTTTTCTTATTGGACTCTTCTTTGTTCTGGTAACACCAAGTCCTGAAATAATTCAGTGCTGGAAGAACAGTTATAAAGATCTCATAGCATTGTTTAACAATGTCTTTTGTATAGGGTAGAGACCTTTTAATATTTTCCCACTTATGCAGTTCTTGCTCAGTCAAGGAGTCTCATTGATTATTCACTTGGGTAACAGCTGAAAGAGAACGGAGTATCCAGTCCTGTGATGTACTGAGAAAGTCCTCAAAGGAATTCAGGTGCTTAGGGTAACTCAGATCACTCTGTGCCACATGGGTTCAATTCTTTAATTGCTAAAGTCACCCACCTAAAGAAGGTAACACATACAGAAGGCAGAGTTAGAGGTGATGGAGAAAAACACCAGACCTACCATACTTAGTGTTATTTACAAGCATGTTTGACATTTCTTAGTTTCTTACATTATATTTAGGTTATTAATAAGGATAAAAATCTCAGATTTTTTTCTTTGCATTAAAGATGCCAGAATAATTACTCAAAGGAACACATCAGGTCAAGTGTTAACAATATGTGCTTTAAATAAAAAAAAAAGAGAGGAGGAAAGAAAAGCACCACACACAAGAACCAACCATCTGTTCCAAAAAGCTCTTACAGCAGCATCAGTCTTGGTAAGGATTTAAAAGATACTGTACAATTTCTGTGTTAAGATTTATTGTAAGAATTAACAGATTTACCTCATGTAAATGATCCACAGTAACTCCCCCACAACATATATTTACAATGAAATGATCATAGCCAGAAAGTGCAAAATGAACAGATCTTCTCATGTGACTGGCTTTGTGTGAAAATAACATTACTTAAGACAAACAGAAGTTTTCAAAAGCAGTATCTTCAAAATGTAATGTAAAGTGACTCAATTCCTTTGGTGTAGAGTCTATGAAATCTTAAGAGAACTTGGATTTTCCTCCCATTGCTGAATGAACAAAGTGTAATGAGTGTCAGCACCTAAGTCATTAAAGACCAAAAAAGTCAGTACTGTTTTTTTGGTTGGAAAAATCCTCTGCAATTCTATTGCTCATAGCTGGGGTTGCAAGGCTACAGATAGTTCTTTTATTCAAGGCTTAACTTTTTTTGTGTGTTAACTGTAAAGTAAAACAACTCTAGGCTAGGCTCTCAGTGGCAAAGAACTTAAATTTCCTGTAGGAACTACAGTATTCGCTGGTTGGTTCAGGTCTTGAAGAAAAAAGTAAGTAGTGAATGTTATTTTTTCTGGTGAGCGTCACGGTGTAGATATGACTTATTTTTTCAAAGTACAGTCTATAATACAGTCATTGCATTTCAAGTTACATCTTAAATGTGAATCAGGTAACATGTAACAAAGTCCTGGGAAACAATGCATTAATTCATATAATCTTTGTGCTCAGGGAAGGGCCACAGGTTCAGAGGCCTGGAGACCATAAATCTGGCGCTCAGTCAGCATGATCTAGTGTTATAGTCTGTATCATAGGGTGTTATTGTGGCCTCGTGCTCCCACTCATACAGCGTTTGGCTTGTAGGTTTTTGCCACGTGCGCTTCTACTAAATAGTCACACCACATCCATCCCTCAACCTGCATACTCCTTGTTCCTTTGTTCTTTGTGAGGGTCTTCTGCTGAACTGTCTTGTGTTTTTAGTGCTTGGTGGAAGTTTATGGGCCTGGATATTAATTAGTCCTCCCAGCATGCACATTATTACAGCATTGAAAACATCACCGCTTGCATGAGTGTTTTATCTTAGTCATCATATCTGGTAGGTTTTGGTATGGGGTTGGGGTTAATCCCTGACTGAACATCTACAGATTTGAGAGGAATTCAGATCAGCAACTGTACAGGTAGCTCAGGTTTGTTTGTAGTTAGAAGTATGATTTGGCTTGACTATCCTGTCTGGATTGATCCTACAATGTGCTGATCTTTCGCTCCTTTAATGGAGCTGGAAAAAAAAATCAGTGTGGATCTTTGTGAGAGACACTGTGTTGCCTCTTTTATTCAGCACAATGCACTGAACATGTTGTGTGCAGTTCTCCATATTTAATGGCTCTTTTATCAAACAGAGTTGCTTTAAGCAAAGGAATAAAATGAACTGTGTGCAAGTTGTTTCCTTGGCTTCCAATATCCCCTCTCAATCCAAATATGCTGTTCCCCTATTGCCTGCAAATCAAACTGCACATGTAAAAAGGGAATGAAAAGGTTTATCTGCTTCCATTAGCAAATACTATATCTAACAAAGAGATTCATGTAATGAATAAATAAACACATAGGAGGCACACAGATGTTTTGCCTAAGTATTTTTTTGAAAATAATTTCTGAAAAACACAGTTGAGTCTCCCTAATTGGTACAGAGACCCCAGCAGAGAGAGCAACGTGGCAATTAAGCAATCAGTCCGGTGATCAGAAGTGCCATGGAATATCTATGCACCTTTTGTGCTGGTAGACAGCATTTGCCAAATCCACAGCTCATGTAAATTGACACAGATTTGTTGAACCCTGATGTTCTGGCCCTTGATTTGGGCATTTGTGTACTGGAAACATGTTAACTTCCTCTACCAATGTCAAATCTTTCTAAGTAGAAGGAAAGAATAACAGAAATGAACCAGGATTTGCATGCTAGGTCACTTATGCCTGCTTTAGTGCCTTTGCAGACACTAAAGTAGCTTTCTGGATACTGTCTAAAATCTAGACATGGAAGGAAGATTGTCTTGGTATAATACCTACCTCTGTCATTGACCTTGGAGCAGTTTATCTCTTGATGGCAGATATTACTACGTTCCAACCTGTAAAAGTAGAATTATGGTATCATACCGTTGTGCAGAGATTGTCCATGTCCATAAAAAAACAGGTCAGTGCACTGAGACAAAAGATGTTAGAAAAGCTAAAAAGTCTATGATTTTTTTTTTTTTTAGGAATTAGACTCTGCCATTTATGGCTTTTGGATTCACTTAAGTGTGTGGTCATAATCTTTCATCGGGCTACTGTGATTCCTGTAAGAGGTTAATTCGTAAGAGTTAATTCTAGAAGTTGCTATGAAAATGTATCCTCAGGGAGGTATTGGCCAATTAGAACTTGCTCTGATGGTACAATATTTGCAACTTCATAACCTTTGCTAAGACTTTAGTATGGCTTGAGGAAAAAATGAGTGTGGTTGGTTCTCAGGGAAGATCCTAAGGTACATAAATATGAACTGAATTTTAAAACATTACTTGAACTTAGGTTCTCAAATCCATATTCAGGCACTTAAGGAAGTGGGAAGATTTTCAGAAGTGCTGAGAATTGAAATTTGAGTCCAGTCTGAGCTGGTGGGTAACTCGCCATTTCTGTAACCAAGCCTACTTATCAAACATCTAAATATGGATTTAAACCATAATTTCCAAGCATTTATCTTGACCTAACTTTCCAGACCATGGAAAATCGTGATTTTAAAGACTTACTTTTCCTCCCATTTCTTAATGAGTGTTATTACAACCAAAGCTGTTTAATTCCCAACTACCTACATCTGTTATGTCAGAAGGTGCCTATGAATAAGTGGATTTGTCTGGACTACATACCAACTACATTTAAAGGTATTTGCAAGAATATTGGCAAGTATTTTTTCTCGGGTAAGAGCTTTCCTGTAATACGTGAAGCTGGTGACTGGTCCTCAGCACTGAGCAATCAGCCTGAGAGAAACATGAAAAGATGCATCCTAAACCTCACTGATTTTAACTGAAAAAAGACAGCTAAGTTAATTGCCACTGTTTGAAGGTGCTACCTTGAATGCTTTGTGACCTCTTCATGTTCTGAGAATGTTGTATGTTTGGATGGTGTTCTCACCATGTACAAAGACATCATCTTCTATGCAATGTGGCTCTGTGTATTTTAAAAACAATGTTAAACTACTTTGTGTCTTTATTTTTTCTTTTTACTATATTTTTTGTTCCTTTTTAGTTTTCTTGGACTTATCCCATTACTCTCCTCCCTCTGCCCCAAATGGTGGTGGCTTCTAATTTAAAGCTGACCTTTGCAGGTGTCTGTGGCTTTTAAGAGTGCTTTATCCTTTGTTGAAGAGGTTTTTAACTTTACTTTATATTTTAAAAAAAGATCAGTTGGGAGATTCTAATGCTCCCAATTCAGCTTTTTTACTAACAGTGCAAGTTAAAAGTCAGCATGGCTGAGAATAAGGGATAGAGTGGGAGAACATGAGCAAAGGAAAGTGCATATTGATGCATCAGACTAGTGCATAGGAGCCAATAACATTGAGGTTGTCTCATTGTTTCTGTTATGAGTGGAGTTCTCTAGGCAAGAATTGTATCTATTTATTGCTCAATCATATCCAAAAAATTTCTTGAAGATGTTGCAAAAGAACACCAAATCTCCATGACCTGTATTAAATTTAGAAACCTTTCTGTTGTCTGAAATTTTCATCTTCAGATATATATTGAAATGGTTATAATTTTTATTGAAATAATATTTATCTATGAGGCTCTCTTGTGTCTCTGATAATATCTACTATTCTCTTATCTTTACCAATCAAATCCACAACCAACCTGTATAATTTTTTTTTATAAAAATCTAAATTCACTTGAAAAAATTGGGGGAGGGACATGGGAGCAGTGGTGGTAAGAAGGAAGAGAGGAGCCTGGGATTTTCTATTTAACTGAAAATTCAATTTTTATATAAAGTAGTACTTTATATATTTCTTCAGAGCAAATTTCTTAAATAAGTCTTACTCCAAAAGTTTAGGCTTGTCAAAACCCATGTCTCCCGTTCCCTACATGTGTATTTGTTTTGAGATTAATTAGGAACTGGATGTGCATCTGGTGGTTTCACACATACAAACTATTTTCTTCAGATAGAAGTCTTCTGAAGGACACAAGACCTGTAAAATCTCATGGGGTCTCCTACTGACTTGGATTTTATGACAACACCATGTTGAATTTTCACAAAGGTTTTAATCCCACTACCTAACATCAAAAGGAGCCTGATTCATAAAACATTGCTTCTATCACTTTTTTCCTAGAATCTTGCTATAGATCTTTTGGAAATGGAGGTAGATATTGTGTGTTGAATTGATTCGTAGCAAAAAAAAAAGAAATCCAGCCCTGAAGTGTTAGTCAGTATTGGCCTGAGGGAAGCATCTTGGCAATTGGACAAATTTAATTTTTCAAAAATCAAAAAAGAAAGGTAAAGAACAAAAAAAGGCCCATAAAATACATGAAACAGATGAATTTCTGTAGCTGAAACAATAATATATCAACACTGTCAAAAAATCATAATTGTCTCAACACTGTAACATTATTTATTTAATATTGAGAAGCTATTATTGCACTCTAGTTAAAAAAAAACACTCTTACCTTAAAAATGCATGAAAATAATATTAAAAATTAACACTAAAACTATATAATGTGGCAGTAGGAGGCTCAGCAAATTGATAATGGAATAAGGAGACTTTCAAACCAGGTCAGAAACTACTGCATGATATCTTTTTGATGACATATGAGAAATGAGACATTAAATATGCCCATTTTCTAGGAAAAAAAAAAAGAGTCTGTTTGCAGAACTTTGCCATCAAAAAAAGGCATAAAATACTGAAGGATGCCTATGGTACTGAGACCAAGAATGAAGTAGGGGACTTTACGGAGGGAGCTTGGCTTTCTTCTTCTGGAATAAACATTAACTAAAGCATGCCGATGGAGCAGCATAGTGAGCATTCATGGCTCAAGTAAATGTAATATGGATGGAAGCATACAAATCCAAACCAGGCAACTTTCCACTGTTACTAATTGTTCATTTAAGTTACGCTTTAACTGTTCACGTTCACATTGTAGGAGGGCCTAGATGCAGTCAGCAAGTTGGTCTCATTGTGCTAGACGTGCTATGAAGTAAAGCCCTGTCATAAAATCCATATGCCTGTTTCAGCTCTGTATTGAAAGTGTAAATCAAGCTTTGTGTCAGCTTTATCCATGATGAGTTTTCTTCTGTGGCACTGAGTCACTGACTATAGTGGAAGTTCCAGGTCCTCAGGGAAATGGGTTGGGTTTCCTGTTGCTACAAGCGTTCCAAATGGACTCTGCTCAAATAAATGGGCATTTGGCCATTTTCTTCTCCTTTGCTGGAAGTAGTACCGTCATGAGAAAATGTGCATCGAATATTTTTACGTGCAAGATGGGAAGGGTATCTCTTTAGATCAACCTAAATAATTGCTCTGTCCTGCAAATTAGGACTGTGTTTTTGAGAACCTACAGAAACAGGGAACGAAAGAGTGAAAATTCTTGTTCATAAAAGTGAAGGAATTGTCAATATACATGTCGTGTAGGTTGCAGAATAGTTGGAATGAGGCAAATGGAGTTTCTAGAAAAAACAAGGTACCACTTTCACGATAGAATGATGACAAAGTTGTAGTGACAGTTGGAAAGTAAATAGCAAACTATGCAAATCTGTATGTGATACATCACTTCATTGCACAATTGACTACACCTTTTAACATATAAGCCTGCCTGCTGTTATTGCGATTCATCTTTTATGGTGTATTGTTTATTCTTCCAGGTAGTATTTCAAACTAATGTCCAGGAAGTATCTTCAGTCCATCACACCTTTCAAATTTCCTTGAAGAACTTTCTTGGCCAGGAACAGTCTCTTCTTGAGTACTTAAATTTGCAACCATTTAATTTTTCTCCTCTGCTCTGCATCTCCCTGGGTTCAGTTTTGAAGAAAAATTTGTCTCCAAGAAATGAGACTTTTCTCTCACTTAATTTGAACTCATTTTTACATTCCTGGGTTGAGAATTCACATGAAATGATTGTAAGGTTTCACAGGACATAAAGATGCTCTTGCACTAAAATGTTATCTTATTTTAGAAATATTTAAGTTTGGTTTTGGGAAAATGTTTCTTAATGTCATGAATAAACACAACAAGGAAGAGTATGTTTGTACTGATACATGCAGAAGTAAAAAGAGAACAAACCCCCCACCTAGTTTTTATCTAAAACACCTTTAAAGACAAAAGAAACCACAGCTGGTGGTGGAAGCGTAACAAAATCCAGTAATTTCTTACTCTTCCTTTAGCGGGGGATGCTGCCCTGCCCTTAATGCTCTGATCCCAGCTGCTCATGGCTAGAATTATCCAGTAGGCTTTCCATTATCAGTATGATTTCAGCAGTACATCCAGTTTTGGGGTTTAGGTTTCAAATGTCTCTGTTTTAGAGGAACATGGAGAAAGGTTTTTTTGCTTCAGAATGTCTTTGTTTAGGTACCTTATGGTAGGTATTCTTCTTAAAACATTAATAATTATGGTTCAGAGAAAGTGCATTATTACTTTAAGTTACAACTGTAAGGAAAAATGACAGTGGTGCTTAAAGGAAGCCTGACAGTCTGCATAGCAGGCACCAACCATCTGTGCTATGGCAGCACTGTTTGTATTTTAATGTTTAAACATACAGCAAAGATAATTAAGAATAACTATAATTAAAAATGATTACAACAAATTACTTTTCCCTCAACAGTAATGTGTGCCTGTAACTTATAAGTTACTTGATGAAGTAACCCTTTGGTAAGGCAGATAGGATAGCTTTGCAATTCTCACCCTGTTTCTGACAGTTCATAGATTTTTCAGGGGCTTTTTTGTTCCCCAAATGATGAAAGCATTTTATGTACTGGGCTTCATACACCTATTTGATGCACAGTAATTATCACTGAAATTTCACCCTTCATATCTTCACTCTTTTTATTTTTTTTTTCTTTTCCCCGAGACAAGATTAAAAGTAGCATATTTCTCAGGCTATGGAAACAAAATGACAAGAAAAGAACACAAACTCACACATTTATTTTCATTTTCAAAGAAAAATGTTAATATTTGCTCTTGACAAAAGCAAAACAAAATTTTCAACAGAAAAAAAACTTTTAGGATAAATTAATGCAATTTCTGTTACGAATTCTTATACCTAGGAATAATAAGCTGGTTTGATTTTGCAGCCCCATTTGTATAAAGCTTGAACTCTTCCATCTTGTGTTGAATTCCATACAGATTCTGTCCTGTTGATGGGTCCTGATGTCCGTCCTCATGGAGATGAATGTTTTTAAAGTGCAGGAGATGGGTTAAAGATAAATTTTCTTAAGTGGTCATGACTAGAATTTTAGTTTTTGAGTGCCTTCTTTTGAAAACGTAAATGGGTCAAAGATAAGAACAGTTTCTGTAGCTGTAGGCTATGAGAAGCCCTTACTACTGCTCTTCAATCCTACCATGTTCTTAACAGCAAGATGAGATCCTGCGTGGAGGCTGGGTGTGGCCAGACCACAGGTGCAGGCTCAGAAACTGGAAAGTCCTCTGAGTTTCCTGTAGTGTAGACATAATCAACATCATCTATGATGTTCCACTGTCATCCTTCTTAATCATTTAGTACATCTTTGGGTTTTTGGTCCCAAAGGCTCAATACGAAAGGCGTTCGCAACAGCTTCTGTGAGGCAGTGTTGCATTTCAGAATCCAAGTTCTGGTTCAGTAGGTTTTGGCTTTCTTAGAGAAAATTGAATTGTTGCTTGATTGATTATATATGAAACCATTTGGCTGTCTAACCATCACATATCAGTTTAGCTGGAATATATTTGAGCAACTCATTCAATACCTAAAGTTTTTAGTTATGCTGCTTATTTGCCTTAGCGTTGCTGCTACCATGATGTCCCTTGAAATAATTTGAGAAAGAAATGAGTAAAAAGGGTATCTAATTTGTGTATGCCAACTTAGCCTTTTTGAGGCAAAATTGGAATGATAGGTTAAGATATTTTGATTTCCGTAATTGATAGAAAAAGAATAAAATAAAAGAGAGAATTATCGCCCATGTTTCTGCTTATTAAAGGCAACATCTCCCCATCATTGGCAGATCTCTTAAGAGAACTATTTTGGACTGCCGCCCTCACTTACTTTCAGAAAATTGATATTTGTCATTTTGTAGAAACTGTCATTTGAAGATTGCTCCAGAACTTACTTACTTACTTGACATTAGTGATGCGGCCTGGTGAAAAGAGATTGATAGATGAATTAAAAGGCAGTGTTTGTAAACTGAGACTGCCACAGTGGCATTCCTCTTGCCCTGAAGGTGATGAAGGTGCTGTGCAATCTCAAAGGAAGCAGAACTGTGTAGAACTGCACTGTTTGATCACATGCTGGTCACTTAGATTAACAGAATGAAGAGAATATATAAGCGGGATATGAATAAAACATTGCAATAATGTGAGGAAGAATCCAAATACTTTTCCAAACTAATGTTTTATTTACCACTCTAAGTAGTTTAGTGCTGTTCTGGCATGTAATATTTGATGGGTATTATGTTTTATAAAGTTTGCATTGATAAAATTATCTGTCTTTCATACAGGAGAACCGCATGGTCTTCTTGCTTGAGAATAATATTACTCCATAAGGCTGATTACAGCTATGTTTGAAATTCATTTCGTATTTAAATAGTGTGGGCCAAATTGAGCCCTGGTGCAAATCTGCTTGTGCCAATGGAACTCCACAAGAGGAATGTTTGACCCTATGGGTTAATGTAATGAAAAGATAACAGCATACTGTATGATCACATAAATTAAAGATGGGAAATATCAATTAGGTCAGCTAGTCCTTACCCGGGGGACCAATTTAGATTGTTCCCTACACTCTACTCTTGAGTGCTTTGCATTGTTTTAAGAAACTCGTGCAATAAGACTCACGTCTTGGGAGACTGTGCTGTAGTTCATCAGATCTCTCCACTAAAAAATGCTTTCTGAAACCCAGCCCAAATTTTTTTTTATTCTCAAGAATTAAGTCTCAATATCCTTGTCATAAGCTTTTTGTTTCACTGTAAGCGATATTGGTTTTGATTTTTCTATCGGCTTTTCACAAGATATGCCACACATGTTTTCAATCAACACTTATCTTGGATTCACTCACAAATAGAATGTAGGAGACCTTTTTTTTTAATTATTATTATTATTTTTAGGAGTGAGCTAAATTGCCTAGGTCAAATAAGAATTAATCAAAATGTATTTTTATCCTCATAGATGTAACAGCCATTAAAAAGAATGGATATTATTTCTGGGTTATTTTCTTTTCTTTTTTTTTTTTTGAAACACTGGAAATAAGAAATACACAAGCAATTAGGAAAGGTTTTACTTTCATCCCAGATAAATCTAAGTAGTACTGAAGATTCCAGGCTTAGATGAGATAAAACCCAATTTCCAGATGTGTCTCCAATGTTGTATGCTTCTGGCTACAAAGCTAACACAGACATTCAAGCTGTCATGTACAAGAATGGTGTCAGCCAGTGACTCAGGCAACAAAACTTGGTGCATGAGCAGTGCCATTACAACGATGAATGCTTTCTTACAGTGTGACTGGGTCATCACACAAATACATTTGTCCTGAATTCGACCTTTTGGTGAAAACAAGACTACGTGCAGGTTAAGTAGTCTCCATTCTCTAAATGGAGCAAGCCTCTTTGCTTTTAATATGAGACACTGGTTTTGATCCAGTGTGTGCCAAATAGATTCAGGAGTTGTTTAGAAATTGATTGGCTAAATTGTTTCTCAGGCTGCCGGTACTTTTTGTCTGAGACAGACTTAAAACATTTGCTTTGGACTGCCTGGCTTTTCCCATAACATACTATACTGCAACAAATAAATTAACTTCGGGTTTTGGTTTTTTTTAGATTTTGGCAGGTTAAATATTTGATCAGGTAGTACAGTGCTTACTAATGCCAATTGTTAATAATTTGGGGGGCATTTGTACAGCCTTTGACACACAATTTTTAAATTATTTCTTAAAAATCTTAGTATAGGCAATGTAATGTCAAAGACAAAATCAGAAACCCATTTTAAACTAATGTAAGTCTTCTTTTGCTATAGCTTGACCCCAGAAGACTCTTTCTGCTTTTACTAGAAGGGTCTCAGGCCCTCTAAGATAGATGTCTCTAGACATCATGAATAATTTCCTTGTTTACATGCTTTTTCGAAGTGGTGGAAGAAGGTGGTGAGTTACATGTATTAATTCCTTTAATAATAATATTAACAGTAACTATATCAGAAGTTTCTTAAAAAATATACACATCTGTCTGAAAATATAATTGATTGAAATTGATTCAATATAATTGATTGAAAAAACCAGAAATAATGGAGGAAAGTGAGGAAAATACAAGGTAGGTCAAAAGATAGAAAAGAACAGTATCTAAAAAGAATCCAAGAGTAATCAACTAGGGAAACTAGAGGAAATGACAAGCACTGGAATATTAAGGTTAACAATATTTGTCCTTCAAGGCACACAAAACCAGAAATGAAAGCATGTTAATATTACTGGTTATGTCTTGCTTAGAAAGCATACAGTAAAAGTTTTCTTTGATTCATGAACCCTTTCTGAAGGACTGTCACTAGCCAAAATAGTGGCCTTAGCCACATTGTCATTGAAAGTAATAGAACTTTTTTTAAAAAAAAAAAAACCAACAATTGAATTAATTGAAAGAAGGGCTACAAGTTTATAACCACTATTAAGATGGCTGTCGGGCAAAACAGTAAGCAGCCAGGCAGATTGTTGCCTGCACTGAGTTTTGCTCAGGTGTGAATGGGCATAGTGCCATTACCTGCATCTCCCTGAATCCCGGGTCTGGCACCAGGAATGACAACATAACGAGTGGCTGCCACAGCCTTACCCCCATAACCACTCCTGCCCAGGACCTACCACTGCGGCTCCTTTTCCCAACAGCAGCAAGGAGGCATGGGCGGTGAGACACACAATTTCTTTTTGTAACCAGACAATTCCCTAACAGGCTTTACAGTTGCTTTACAGCCCATTATTTTTGTCACCTGAGTGTCACAGAGGATGGCGCTCAGCTTGTAATTCTGGCCAAGTTAATTTAATTTACGTAAGATGTATATGTTGAGAAGAGAAGTGAGAACATAGAGTTTAAAAATGACTAGCATAGCTTCAGACAAAGTGCCAACACACTTAAATTATCTACCTTTTAGGTCTATGTTCATGAGAGACAGGAGAAAATCAGAGGATGACACTTCGCATACTTCTTCACACATTCTAATAATACACTATAGACTCTTAGCTTTGCACAAGGCATCTGCTGAGTTTCCATATCAAAAATTAATAAGGAGGATAAGACGTAATGAAACAAAGTAAAAAATAGAAATTCTTGAGATAAATATTATTTACATATAGACCTTCTTGAATAACTATGTTGGATTTTAGTCAGGCCAATGGCCAAGCCCAAATACGCAATTAAAAATTATTTTTGGTCAGCTCGAAATTAAAAATGCTAATTTTTTTTTACATTCTGAAAAGGTGAAAAAATTATTTCAGTTCAAATTGAAGGTGTTATTCAGATTGAAACAAAAGGTTTTGTTTCGTTTCATTTCATTGACTTTGTCAAAGCTTAGAAATATTTAAAATATCAAGATATTAAATTTGTAAGGAAAACCAATTCTAGCTGAAAATGGGAATGTTTCTTTCATCTACTAGCTATCAGAACAAAATACTCCCAACTTGTTTTACAAATTTTTTTACTAGAAGTTGCCTGAAATTGTCACACTCTTCTTGACCCAAATAAGCACTTTTTGTTTTGGTTTATCCATGAATAATTTTGTCAGCTTTGAAATTTAGAAGGAAAATGACCAGTAAAGGTGATGTATGTATTCAGTAGCCTGGATACAACATGCTCAGAGAGTAAGTATATACATATCTATGTACAGGTATTTATTCTCTGATTGTGAGGTCTTACTGATTATCAGTAAGCTTTGTGAAAGCTTGAAAACAACAAGTATGTTTTCAAAGAAAGTATTCTGCCTAATATGTATGTAAAAAGTAAATGAACACACATAAGTTTTATTATTATTCATATGGAAGTGCAGGAAGTAGTCATTAAACAAAATAGTTGCTTCAGGATGCAGGACTTGTTTAAAGTTCAATAGAAATGGCTGTAAATATTGATGTTATATATCTATGGATTTCTATCATGCCTAAATGCTTCACTTTGTCTTACAAATTTTTTTGAAATTTTAATATTCTTAAGAGATGCTAGAACAAATTTTCTTGTCTTCAGCCATAAACTATGCCATATGGAATTGTAACAAGTCCTCGTAGCTCAACCAATTAGCAATTTCATGGGGGACCATCTCTAAGGAAGACAAATTTACCAGACAGTCCCTGGTTACTGGATCTACTGGCAGTTGATAGATAATTGACTCTGAGCCAAATTTTCACAAAGAGATATTTTTCTGGTATGAACTTCTCAAAAGTTCACAGTGCCTTTAACATGGGACACCTGACAAGTTCTTATGGCAAGGACTTCCGAAAGTTGGTAACCCAAGACTGACTGGCACTAGATTCCTAGTGTGAAGGAGACTGATTTCCTGAGCTGTAGTCTTCCCATTCTCATTCTCATTTTGCCCTGTCACTTTTTCTTTGCCTTTCTCTGTAAAACCTGTTTCTTTGTCTTGGTATACTACAACTTTATATATGAAATCTAAACATTTCTTTTGCACTTATTTTCAGTAGCTTACTGTAACTTTGTTCGATCTGACCTTTGTCTTATTTTTTCATCTTTCACTTACATATGGTGTGCTTTCTTTTTACCTTATCTTTAATTTTTAAGTTAATACATGTTTCATATTTCCTTAGGCTCTAAGACTGCTGATTGTTGCATAAGATCGTATTAGTGCTCAAGTGAAAAAATCTGTAAGAAAGCTCAGAGCCCAGAGCTGAGGAAAAGGCTGATTTCTTGCTTTTCTTTAGTTGCTACAAACCTTGGTTATTGACAAAAACTTCCTTGTATACAAAAGCACAAGGGGGCAGCATTACATTAAAATAAGTTGTTGCACTCTGTGTGTGTGTGTGTGTGTGTGTGTGTGTGTGTGTGTACTGAAGAATAATCAGCTAGGTAATGCTAAGGTTGCAGAAAAAAAATGTTTTTTGAGTTTGTTGAGACTGCCTTATTAGTTTACTTGTCCTGATGGCATTGGTAGGTTAGAGGAAAAAAATTCTGAGGCCGTGGGAAGTTTTACTTTCTGTTGTGTGGCAGATCCTTCATACCTCTTCCTTTACATGCTTTTCCCTGGCAATAAATATTTGTTTTTTAAGGACCAGCATAGCTTTTAAGAAGAATTTATTTCATGACTAGTTGGGGTGAAAAAAAACTCTTCATTCCCTCATTGATATGGTACAGTGAATGCACTGTAGAGGTTTTCTGCCAACCTTAGAAACTTTCAAAATTGATCATCAAGGACCCATTTGGAAAAGACCAGTTGAAATAGCCTGTTCTGTTGTGGCAACACTTATGTCAATGCAGTGAACAGACAGGCAGCTGGCTTCATGCAGAATTCTTAAAAACTCATTTTTGGATGGAAATGCTTTGTTGTAGAAGCTTGACTTCAAGGAGCACAAATATTTGTAATGACTTTGCAGGACTCCGGTCATGTCCAGAGCATTCTGTATGGTTTTCCTGTCATTTATTACAAGTTGTTATTTTCCCAATTTTGAGTAATTAAAATCCCCAGTGACTTTTTGTATGGAATTAATCATCTGAGCCACTTTCTAAAACCTGAATACTGCTACAGTAGATTTGTCACTTTCAGTTTAAATTGACTGCAAGGTCTGACATATCTTTGCTGGGTTGGGTCATTTTGATGCTGTGCCCAAAGGACGTAATTTATTAATTTTTTTCCAGGAAGTGTAGAGCCAAGGGTTGCTAACAGAAGTGCCTCTATAATGATTCGCAAACTCTGAAATATGATAATGCATTGCCTGTATTTTGTATTTTTCAGCTCTACCTATCTTTAGAAAAGAGCAGTTATAGTGATAAATCCTAATGCCGCTTGAAAGAATAATATCGATGACTAGAGAAGGGTGTCAGGATTTGGTTGCAAAGACCTAACTACAGCCGTTCTTTTCAGTTTCTTCTCTGGGGATGCAAATAATTTGTACATTATTTGGCATTACCTGTTGGAAGTACTACAGAGAGTATTCTGTGAATCCACTTGTGTGAATGACTGCTCCTACCTGTGTTAACACATCCACACTTTTTTTCTCACAGTCTTTCATATAATTTACTTCTGAAAAGGACAGTTAAAAAGGCTCTTCCAGGGCCTGACTGTTTAGAGGCTGAGACCCCTCAACAAAGCAAAGGAGGCTGATGAGATTCACTGCTTCCTGGGGCTGTGTCAGAAGATAAACAGAAGTTAATGCACAGCAGGGGTATTTGCACCTGTTTTAACTAGTATTTTGCTGAGATGAAATGTAAAAAAGTGGTGCCTGGCTGTCGGCCAAATAAGTAAGCAGTAATGCCATTTATCTTTGACAATTGTCAGTCCTTCATCAAAGAAATTGACTGCTGCTTCCTTTCCGTGCCAGAAAGGCCTGAGTAGTTTATAAAATGTGGACTTTAGGACTGAACTACATAAAATTGAAAGGTTGATAATAAAATTTTTAAAAAGTGATTTTTTTTTTCTTTCACTCAGAACCTAAAATAATGAAAGAAGATCTTGTTTTAAGAAGGATAATTTGTAACAGTAACTTCAATTTAAAAAGTGAGAGATAATTATAGGGTCTTTTGTAGCTTTTTTTGTTTTTTAGTTCTTTCATTAAATGAAAAATAAACATTTGTTTTGAAGTAAAAATGAACAAATCAGGTCACTCACTTTGAATTCTGCCCCCATGTTTCTATTAAAAGTCATCCAAAGACGAACTTTGGGCTCAGATTTTAATACTATAAAAACGAGTCCTTTTCTTCCAAAAAAAAATGTTATCTTAGTATTTCGCTCTTTCAGCTGTGTTTCATACTGTTACTATGTTAAGTTTGGTCTTATTTATATGGAGTCCTTTTCTGCAATTTTTGTCCTTGGCACCTGTGAGAGCCCTTCTGAGCTCTTTTTCCTTTTTCCTCAAACGTACAAAATGCCATCTTCCCACCATATTGGGATCTAGTTATATTAGTGTAGCTGTCTGTTCTTCATCCAAAAAAAACTGTGAGGAAGACTCTTTGGAGAACTTTTCTCTTCTTTCTACAAACAAAACAAGTACAATTGATGGCATCTGACCTTGATTTTCACATGGGTTAATAGGTGTTGGGGTTATTTGAGTTCTTTTAGTCATATCAGATCATCAAAGAGACACACATAAAAATCACCCCTTTTGAGGTAAAAAGGTATCTTACCAATCATATCTGCTTCTATAAGACATGGTTTATTTATATATGCTCTGATATCTTCTATCTGGAGAATTGAACATGGAGATTTGAACAGGAGTTTTACTTCTGTCTGTCTGTCTCCCTTCTCCCCTTATTCTATTTATCAGTTTAGTGGCACGAGTCAGCACACGCTTTGTGTCATACTGCTTCTACAGCAGACTCATCGTTGATGAAATGCCCAGGACTCGTCTCCTCTTTCCGTAATAACTTCCTATTGAAATTCAGCTCCAGTTATGTGTCCCAATAACTTCCATTTCCCACAGGACTTCCCTTAGCTATTTAGGTACTTTAGAGATCACCTTCCTATAAACATAATCTTTCTGTCATTTTAATGGACGTCATTCATTGCAGTCCAGAAATTACCTCTAGTGTCATTCAAATTTGGTGATTCCATATGTTGTTGGCACCTATTTCTACAAAGTATGAAAAACTATTAAATAACAGGTGTAGAGAGAATTATTTGTAGCAAAAGGATTCCTCTTGTATTTTAAGTCTCATTTGATTCTTAACGTGGTTTTTTTTTATAATTCATTTTGATTGTTTTTCCACAATATTGTCCTATGTTTGATCCAGGTAAAGTAGTGTTCCTTCTACACCAGAGTAGTCCCTTTCCCATTCTGAGCTATTAACTGAGGCCAACAAGCAGGGTTAGGGAGTCAGCTTTAGGACACCATATCTATAGAATGAGACTCATACCAACTATTGAAAGTCCTTTGGCTATACGAATGACTGCTACCATGGAACAAAAGCTAGACAGCTGAAAGTAAGGAGGAGTTAGTTTGTTCAGTTTTGCCAACAAACAGAATTTTGACTTTTTTAACATCATTGGGGACCAGATATCAAGTTTTCTCTGGGAGACTGTAACATATCATAATTTGGGGATTTTCTGAAGGGCTGAGTTGGACTACATTAGTTCTACCTTTAAGAATGAACTCAACATCGAGGTTTAATTCACAATTTGGTTTTTTTGCTTAGCTCTTCCTTCCACACAATCAAAATATGCTTAACAATGAATTTTAAAAACTTTACAGCCAATATCACTTGTCCCCTGTTTATCGATTAATTTATATCTCTCATAGGCTGAAGGAAAAAGGGATGGCACTTCCCACTGTCTACACTCTGAAAATACTGCAATATTAAGGTGAAGCAGCTCATAAAAATCTTTAAAACAGGGTATCTGAAGAGTGAGTCATGTAAATGTGAAAAGTAACGTATCCTTCTTCATTCTGTTCATCCTGAAGGTCCTTCATCTTCAATGTACTCCATCTCTTCTGTGTCTATCATTGCAACATAAACCTTTAATAATAAGCACTCTCATAAATATGAATAAACAACAACAAAAAAGCCTCCTTCCCCTCCCCTCCCCCCCGAAGTGTTGAGAACTTTCTGAAGTTATCACCGTAGGAGGCAGTGAGCAGGCAGAGCTTTGCTGGTTTCTGCACCTGCAATGCCAGGGGCAAAGCGCTGGCTCAGAGACGTTCCCTCCCGCTGGCCTCGGAGCTGTCATGCTCTCCACCTCTGGAGCGGGCCGAGATCTCAGGCCACATGCCTTACTCCGGTATAACTTTCTATTCATTTACATTGCCAGTCTGGTCGTCTGCTTTGCCCTCATTCTCCCCCTTTGTCAAATAAGACACTGCTAACCTGCTTTGTGATGAAAGCTAAAATGCATGTTCTTCCTTGCTTGCAGTGGCTGAGAGAGCCAACATTGTTCTCCCTGGCACACATCCTCCCTGTAGCCCGGGTGCACCACGCGTGGGGCCCCAGCCAGATGCTCTATGAGTAATTGCAGAGAAGTTATCAAGACTGCGGGGAAAGCATCATTGCATGGTGTAATATAATGCATTTATTTCTTAATACCTATGTAATACATAAAGCTAGTATGTTATTGATAAATTAGGAAATGCATTTTGTCTTTGATTTTCCTTTTACAAGTGGCAAGACATAGCATTCTGAGTGTCCAAAGACTACTTAATCATTACATGTGATTTGCAGGCAGCTTTTCTAATTTATGGTATTTTTATGGAGAAAATTTATTATAAATAAACTTATTCTAAAAAGTAAAAAACAAAGTAAAAAAAGTTAAAAAAAAAGAGAAACATTTAGTGCTCAGTAAGGTTGGTGATGTAAAGGAAGAGTAAATAGGATTCTGTGATTTGCCTTATGCCTGTAATTGAGAAGAGAGCTAAAAAAGTGATCTATTATTCAAAGGTGCTGCCCTTTGCAACTCCCATTGACTTTGGGCTACATATCCAGGTACTAAAGTGACATAAATTTTTAACATGCAAATCTAGAGGTGATTTTTTTTAGGCATAGGCTCACGTTTTTTCCCCAGATTTCTCCGTTTTAAAATTTTCTCTTTCATTCTCAGTTGTTTGCTTTTGCTGAACTTACCCAGATCTTAAAAACTTAATGTAATATTTTGTTACAATGTTTTTCTTTTCAAATTAATGACTATGCTGGCTAGGTAAGTTCCTCAGGTTCTTTCAGCTTCTGTAAAGGGGTCACAAGTGTTAAGACAAAATGGATAATATTGCTCTGTGTTACATTCATTTTATTCAATCTTCTAAGTAATGGAAAAAGGCTGATCTTCTAATTAATGGAGAAAAGCTGATTTATATAAAATTGTATGTTCCTTAGGGGTTTTAAGAGGAGTCAGTGGGTTATACATCTGTCTTTAAATGTGTAGGCATTTTTATCTTGTGTGTATTATTCAACTGTATGAAGCAAGTTTCCGATCTAGAAAGTCATTATGGTTCAAACATGCAGAAAAGATTTGCTTAATAATCTAGGAAAGACCTTCCTTGGCCCAGGCTGAGTGAGCAGACCACCTTTGCTAGAACTCCTCACTGAAACACAGGCATGGGGTATATGGGGAATCTTCTTTTCTGTTTCCAGGTCCAAAAGTGAGGACATGCTTAAGCACTTGTGAGTTCAGAATTAAGACCCCTCTTCACCGGCACATTTACAGTGTAAGCTTGGGCAAGGCAGTAAGCCTCTTTGTGCTTTGATTCCCCATACGTAAAAATGGATAACCCTTCCTTCAGAGGGCTGATGTCAAATGTTTCCTGAAGATGAGACAGTTCTGATACTACAGAAATGGGTGTTATACAAGTAAATAAAAATAATCATTTACTTGAACTGAGGAGGGGAGGAGATAAGGGAGCATAGGTAAGGAAGGTAGACATCCAATTTATCATAAGAACACAGAAAGCTTTCAATATGTATAATGGGAATAACTAAGAGAAGGAAAGATCTCTCCCTTCTCCTCTCCCTGAAATCTGCATGGCTTTTGCACAGGATACTAGTTTCTTTCTCTTTCTTCTTTTCTAAGTTTAAGAAGAAAACTCTGTACTTTCCTCAAAAGGGAATATCTCCTATTCCTCTGCATTGCCCTCTCTTTGGCCACAGATAGTACTGGACTTACTCCATTAATGGAAAACATCTTTCAGGAAGTTGATGTTGCTCAAGTGTGTCAGTCCCCTGCACTAGACCCTTAAAAGGAAGGAATTACCAGATTCAGAGACACCTCTTTAGCCTCCCCTCACACCCACACAGCATGTCTCTATTGACAGTGACAGATACTGCATCTTAATAGGGAACCCACTTCAGTCTCCAGCAGAGAAGGAAGCACTCTACTCATTAATCTCCCTCATAGTATAGTACGAACCCTTATTTACAGCCTCAGCAACATTAGCAAGCGTTCTGTGTTGACATATGCACACAGGTTAGGCATGTCAGACAGTATGAGCTTCTGGGGGAAGCTGATGTTTTAATGAAGGGTTTGCCTCCTCCCCATCTGAGGGACGTACTGCCTGCTCTATTGCTCACCATCTGTAAAGTAGCATCCCAATGGCATTCCTCATGAATCCAAACCCACGCCTTTAAAACAAAATACGAAGATGTTTTGGTGAAAGGTTTCAATTAGCCAGGCCTCAATGTTCAAAGCCATGTCTACGTGCAGTAAAAGGTCTTGTTTCTACAGTGATAGGCAATACATGAAAACCTGGAAAAAGAATAGATATCTATCCAAAGTATCCTACATTTCTGTGGTGTTTAGATATATGACCTCTGTTTGGTCCCTTCCACTTATCTTCGACAGGAAGCATTGTTTTGAACCACTTACCAAGAAAGAAAAAAAAAAGTCTATTAAAATAATTTCAGAAGCTTGTGTGAATTAGTCTGTTGTCTAATGAAAATCTGATCTGGGCAAAAACAGTGCCAAATCTTGAACGTTCTGCAGTTGAAAGGATAAACTTTGAAACTGTTGTGTGGGAGATGTACTCAGAAAATTGGATAAACAAATAGCTTTGTGTTTTCACCACCTACATTTCCATAGTGCTTGGAAATACCTAGGTGTTGGCTGTAAGCTTATAATATGCTAAAAATGTAATACTGTCAATACTACAAAAGGGCCTGTTTGTTTTGAGCTAGTTATCTATACTAAGGATTAGGAATTAGTTATTTTGGTAGGGCTTATAGAAAATTAAGTGATGCTCTGGAAAAGAAAAGTAATGTTTAGTTTAAAAACAAATATTGATTACAGTATTAGAGGGATACTGTGCACTTGAAATACGACGCCAGCACTCAAAATCAAAGGAGCAGTGTGGCTGGTGCATGAGACTTGGACTGAGATTAGTGAGAGTTAGGTTTTGTTTCTGGCATTTACTGCCAGTAACTTCCTGCCTGTCTCAAAGAATTTCTCTGCATCGCCTTCTCCCTCCTGCCTGAGCTCCACGCTCGCGGGAACAGAGACTGCCTGTACTTGCTTTTTGGCACAGAGTCATTCACAAGAGAGCCTTGGCTTTGGTGGGGTCTTTTACTTGCTATGATGTCTCTAGGAGAATGTCTATGCAAATGTGACGAGTCGGGGTGGATTAATACTTTCAGAGTACATCTCTAACATCGTTTTCCTGCTACAGCTTCCTAGAGCTCAGCAAGACTGGTGAGTTTGGAGGGTGAGGCAAAGACCTTTGGTCTGTCTGAACACCTCCGGGTAAAAGCACTTGGAGATAGTCTAGCACCTGAGGGAGTACTGGATGAGGTACACTTCACAGAGTTGTACAGGTGAGTGGCTGGCCAGACAGCAATTTTCTGTCTGTATTCTCACATTAACTACAGGAACTACAAAGGACATCTGAGTTGCTCGATTCCCCTATATTATGTCCTGTCTTGCCAAAAATACTGACTAGCTAAGCTCTTCTAGGAATAAATAGTACTGGTTTCTTTTACAGGATGGGGACAGAGCCATGTGACGTTGGGAAATAACCCGTATGTCAGGTTTACATTTAGGGCTATATATTCTGAACCCATGACTCTTGGCCTTGCTATGTTTTGTATTAACCCATTTAATTTAATCTAGACAGGTCTCTATCTCCTTCTGCAAGATTCACTTGACCCTTCTTTGCTCACCTATATAAATTCCAGTATAGATTTTCTGAGGGATATCATCTGAAATGTTTTATTCATGGTACAAAATCATACATTAGTATCACAGTGTCTGATCCTTTGAATAATGATTGCTTGAAAACAAGCTTTTTGTCTGATCAAATGCTTAGCAACCCCTTATTGGATATGGGTCATGGGCCATTAGCCACCAGATAAGGGACATCCCTTAAAATGTAGGAGGATAGTCACCCTAACTTCAAATTTATCTCAAATATTCTCTAATATTTCAGTAACTGTGTTAGGGTTACCTGCTGTGTTTAACAGCATTAATCTATATTGTTCTGATAGCTTTCATGGAATAAACCCAAGATTTATCAATAGTCTTAATTAACAAGCAGTAACAAACTGACTCAGGGGCACACTAGTTTGCCACATTTGCTTGTATGCCCCTGTAATTTTTCTGAAGATGCTTACTACAATGAGATGTATGAAAGCAGATTTCAAAAAATGTGCCTAGTGAAGGGTCTGAAGGAGAAGCTGAGTTTTCAGATGAGCCGAGCGCTCCTTGTGTAATGGACATAAACCACCCACGAGGTGTTGCTGCCATGGCCCCTCTAGCAGACAGAGTGTCTTTGGAATTAAGTTCCTTTGCCTTCACCACAAGCGTAGTGAGTGGTATCAGCTACTTTACTTTACAGGGAAAGATTATTCAGATGTGAAAGTCACAGAGATTGGTATCATCAGTATTTAATAAGACTTGGATATTAGGGAGAAAAATAATGCACTTCTCTCATGGGTTGCTCTTTAGCTGTAAATTTCCAAGAATTTTTTAAAAATAATTGTAATCATTATAGCTTCCTTTTTCAGAGCGCCAAAAGAGTGAGATGCTTACTTCTATTCTAATAACGTTACGATGAGTTAAAGATCCTGAAAAGTGCAGAAATCCCTAAACAGACTATGCCACATTGCCAGTAAGTCTTCCTTCCAAGGACCCTGTGGCAATGAGAAAGCTCTCGGGACACTGAGGAACAGGAGAGAGGAATGTAGTAGTATAGCCACAGTGCTGTGGAGTTTGGGCAGGATGATAGTCCTTGGGGTACCACAGGGAGGGATCTACCAAATGGGGCAAGTCTGCTTTCCGTTTTTGAATGCGTTCAAGAGGTTCAAGCTAGATTCAAAGCCATGCCAATAGCCATGCAAATAAACATAAACTTTTTTACTCAGCTTCTTAGATGGCTTTTGCAAACTGCACTTGAGACCTTTACCACCAGGGCCCCTTTACCTTCAGTGCCAGACAATACCTTACACTATGAAGCTAGCTTGTAGCTCATTTGGCTGAATATATACTGCATTTACAGTGCTGACATACCCTTTCAGAGGCCTGCCGTGCTGTTTTGAGTAATTCTGAAGGGGTGCCTCCAACCCTGAGAGCAGCCCTGCCCTGTTCTTGGGGCAAACCACCATATTCTCTGCTACCCTTAGCCCCCACGTCTTGTGGTCTATATCCAGGGACCTGGAGGGTGGTGAAAAGGACTTATCTAAGGTGGTTGCAGACCCTTGTGGCAGAGTTGGATGCAGACCCCAAGCCACTTGACATCCAGGACCGTGCCTTCCTCAGAGATGTCCCTGGAGAAGACAACAGCCATGTTAAGTATGTTTGCCTAGTTAATCTCTTTTAAAAGTAGCTCTGAAAGAAAGGTAAAAGCAGTGATTGCGGTGAGCCAGTCAGGTTATGAAAAATACTCCTAAAAATCATATTCGACTGTTAAACTGCCCAGTCTTGATTGAACTGTTTTTCTTTGTCATGGTCCCCTCACACACCCAGTTTCCTGTGACTTCTACCCCCTTACTTGTGTTTTTTGAGAAATCATGTTACATTAGCCAGTACAATATTATGCTGCTTCTATGGGACGTGAGCTTTTTTATTTGCTGCATAATAACTAATCCATCTCTGTGGTCTTTTGTGGTCTGCACTTCCAGGGGCAGAATATCAGTCCTTCGCTGGGTTAGTTCTACAAGTGCACATACACATGCTTTTTCAGACAGATATACACACGCACTCTCACACACAAAAAACCATGCACTTATTTCCTGGCTTGCTCCGAAGGACAACATGTTTGTGGGTTTTGGTTTCATAATTTTCATCTTCTGGTATTGGTAGGAAATGCGAGGTGAAAGAAGTGTGGACATGAGCACAGCATTTGGCGTCCTCCCTAGCTCCCAGTATGCGATCTCCAGAATCTACTGCGAAACACTGCAGAAATTACAGAAAAGGGAACTGGCTCTGCCACCTCAGAACCAGCACAGGATTTGTAAGACAAGCCTTAGTATCTGTGGAAAAAATACCTAGCAGAAGTACTTGGATACTGACAGCTTGTCTCTAGTCAGCATCCCACAGCAAAGAATTATTGCGTCTTATGATTATTTTTTATTTACATACACATCAAACTGACAAAATGAGGTTTATGCTTTCTCCACTTTTTGGTTTCCAGCTGACTATCATTTTCTTTTAAGATTAAATAAGTAATTTATTGAACTGTAACATCAAGTATTTATTAGGAAATTGCTGGGTAATTTTAACTGTATCTTTTTTTAAAACATAAATCTGCATCCAAGGCCTCCAGTAACTTTGTGCGACTCTGCACCATTAATTTCTTCCAGAGTGACATTCTGATATGAGCTGAACAGATGGAATTGCAGGATTGTTCTAGCAAATTTATCATAAAAAATGCATCCGACACCTGTGTAATTTGCCTAATCATTTTCCTAATAAGCTCCCACCATTAATTATGCACGATTTCCACAATGCAATCAAGATAAAAGTAAATCTGATGACTTAATACCCTTCAAAATAATTGGTTCACCCAACACAAGGCCTCCTTTGCTTTCCATAGCCATTCCAGTTAATTAGAAAAAGGGTGCACCCTGTAGGAGTCAGCAGAATGGAGGCTGATCGCATGGTGGGAGGCAGGCCTGCTGGTTTTTTGGGCAGGAGTCAAGGATATTAACTCATGAAAGAGAGGAACGGGGGCCCCCCCTCGCCCCCCCGCCTCCCATCTTTGCCTCTCTCCCTCCCCCCCCTCCTGCCCACCCCACCCAGCAGCAAACAGATGCGATTAGTGTTCTTCAGCCATCAGAAAACTGACTGCAGGACTCCGAGGGTCTAATGAGAATCAACTTTTCGGCGGCTGCTGTCTTGCGGTGCAGCCCACCTGTCACATCATTAGGTGCAGCATGTGCCTGGAATTCACTTTGCTAAATGAGATTTACAGGCCCCAGTGAAACCCATCCTGCAGCATTCCTGCTTCAATTAGCTAAAGATTAATTGTCTGAGAAAGGGAATGAAAGTTTTACTTCAACTGACCTGAAAAAGGGGAGGGGGGGGGGGAA